>OMLM01000881.1:14806-27622 GCA_900302695.1 Helostoma temminkii | reverse complement strand
AATAAAAAAACAAATAAAAAAATCTCCCAGCTAGTTTAAATGTTTTGCCTGGGAATAATCAATAGAGCCGTTGTTCATGTCTGAAGAAAATGTCCATATTGATTTTTGGCGATATTGAAGCACTTTGGCAGATAATTTCTTCCATTAATAAAAAAATACACATCACTGAGTTGTTTGTCATTACAAACATTACAGAACCTTTACAGACATTTGCCTAATAACCTTGTCTGTTGTTCAAAATCAAGTCCCATATAAAATGTTGCATGCAATGCATTTAATTTGCAATGCTGCAAGTCTTTACAACATCTATATTTGATTGTAAAAGTCTAACACCAACATAGCAAAAACTGAAAGAGAGAAGTGGTTGAGCAGCTGAAATCATGTATGAAGCATGAATGGGGGAAAATCAAGTATGTGTGTAAACAATCCTCATCTTGTGTTATGGCCTTTGTTTTACCCACTTGTCACATATTTGCATGTTTGCCACGACTGCTAATTCAATCAATTAATTGCCATCTTGTTGTCACCCAAACACACATTGTTTTATCAACATACATCTTCTTATTTTGATCATATATGTTTTATACTGGGTGAAACAAATGTGGAAGCAAAATGATCTAAGACCACCTTTAGTGTCACACCTTTAAAAATACAAAAGCCTAAAGAAACACACTGTGCATATTGCTTTACAAGAATATTTTATAAAATTCATTATGTAGAAGCAGAAATATTTAATCTTGATAGTACAGCTTATTTGATTTCAAAAAAGTTTGTTCTCTAAGTTTTGTAGCTGCTGTAGAAAAAAACAAAACAAACAAACAAAAAAAAAAAAGAAGCTGGAATGGTCCTGTAAGAGATACTTTAGATGAATTAAATGTGCATTAGGAGAAAATAAATAAAGCATATAAAGAAGTATACTATATGTAAGCATCACTTGCAGAATTACAGTTTGGTAATGTACTGAATTTCAAGCAGACAGCAGCAGCCTAAAATCTTTAAATCTTTCTTACTGTTCTTCCCGTTGTACAATTTTACTTAATTACTCTACGTCTGCCTCCTAACAAAGAAGCGTGTACAGTCCTTGTCTCACTGAGGTTACTCACATCCAACTTTTTTTCTTTTTTTTTTGTGCATATAGTAATTAGCTGAATTTCAGTAATTACACAAACAAAAAGCAGAGAAGTGTGCATTTTAGCTGGTCCATATAAAAAAAAACAAAGGCTGTTAAAAAAAATTAAAAAGGAAAAGCAAGCTGAGAGGTGGAATTTCTCATCATCCATCTCAGAGGCCATTTCATCTCTCGCTCCCCCTCTTTCTCCCTCCACGTTTCTCTGTCACTTTTCACCAGCTATTGTTCTCAGTGAGCACATTTTTTCCCTTTTTTCCTCCTCAGACACGATAAAGTAGTGCACAGTCATATCCGCAGCACAGCTTCAGCAAAACAAAGAGCTCCAGTAAAATAAAGACAGACACACCTTTGAATGTGCACTGCTTGCTAAGCCTGTTGTAGAGGTCAAGTGGTTTATAGCTGCACTCCAATAAAGTTTGTTTATTTTGCAAGATGTCTTCTTTTGATCTGAGAATCCAAGAGAAAAGCTGTAAAATACATCACCTGATCTGCCGTTTCAGTTAAGTTAACATGTGTTTACATGACACGTCCCGTATCCCAGTGTTTTGCCTGTAAATGCATCACCTTCACAGAGGTGTTGCACAATCCATCGAAGCGCTATCAAGCTAAAAAGAAACAATTTCCGTTTCATCAAAGCGGCAAAAAACAGCAGGCTAAAGAGGCCATTGAGAGATTTTCCTGCAAATGACCAGAGACAGGCAATTCAGAAATTCCCTCCAGACAGTGATTGGACAGAAATGACACATCTATTTATGAGACGTCTGTAATCATTTTCGGCTTCTCATTCTCAGCAGATCAGCATTAGAAAATAGTATCGTGTCTCATGCTGGGCAGTGTAATGATGGTTAATGGAGGCAGCAGCCAAGCCTGTTTATCAGATGTCATTTCCTGCTCTTTCTCTACTGTTTTTTTTTTTTTCCTCGCGTTCCATGGATTACATGAGAAATGAGATGAAATGACTTTCTATCTTCTCTCTGTCTATCTGTCACCATCTCACTTTTCAACGAGAAAAAATAGCCTGGTGCCGCTTTCTTTCTCAATCCCTCTTCCATCATCATGCACACACAAATACACACACACCATCTAAAAGCTGACACTTTAGCATTTCATCAAAAAACACAAGTTAGATATTACTGTGACTCTCGTATCGTGAGAAGGACACTGCTGGGGTGGTTCTTGCTCATGCTTTATTCCCTGGTTGTCCACATAAAGGTGTCCCCACATAAAACAATGAACCCTGAACCCTTAGCACTTCAAAGTAGGATCATGTCCAACATAAAATTTCCTAATGGGATAAATAAAGTATAACTTATTAATATTAATTTCGTTAGCTAAGTAACATTGGTGATTCCCTGCATAGATCCAGTGTAGCTTTAAGCTGAAGGCTCATATTAGTGTGCTAGCATTTTTACTTGTCACTTGACTTGACAGTTCATATTTCCATCAGATTTGGCAAGTTTGAACTCAGCGTCCAGACTCTCAGTGTCCTTGCTGCACTTCTTCTGCACTAGTGTTAATATGTTATGATGTTAGGAAATGCTACAGTCATTATCTATCCTCTGGAGACCATGAATGACTACACCACACTTAATGTAACTAACCAAATAGTTGGCAAAATATCATAGTCTGGACCAAAGTGTTAGACTGACCAGTGGCTCTACTCTTTTATTCCTAATTTAGCTTTGATGCTCCTTCCTCTCTAATTTGCTTCACTTTGATTATTCCTCACACGCACGCAGGCCTCTGAGAAACACTGAATCTAAAAGACGCCACTGCATCCCAATGCAGGGCAAATCAGTAATGTTTGGGTAAAGTAGTGATGCTTGTGTGTGTGTGCAGCATGTGTGTGTTCTGCATGAACATTTAGTTTTCGGCTTAAATTCAGAAAAAAAATGTGGTGTCTGTTCTATTTGAACTGCAAAGTAAAGCCTTCAGTCAGCAAACATGGCTTTAGTTAAAGCCCCTGTGGGGATGTGGGGAACAATTGTGCAAACATGCTCCACATACTGCTGTCATTAATAGACTGCTTTACTATAGGGTGACTTTAAAGCATCTGGTCACATGAAAGATGACCTTTGAACTCTATTGTCACTTAATAATGCCACTTGTCAGATCACAAACTGTTTATTTGTTTTTTGTGACTTTCAGCAATGTGAATGTTGATGACATTGATTCAAAAACAGCAGAAGTGATGCTGATGCAAAGTAGATGTGAGTGGACACTAAAAATATATTGTGATATATTGTGTTTCAGACAGATTAGCAGGCTAGAAGTCTCTTACTGGCTGAATGGGTGGGCTTTGTATGATGTGGACTAGTGGGGGAAGGAGTGTCACAGAATGGGAAATCAATGGGAGCCAAGTGCACATCAGCAGGACATTAGAACTAAGGAAATTCCTGAGCACATTCCACCTCTGGGAAATCCAGCCTGATGAACCTTGTGCTTCTCTGGTTGATCAATTCCCAATCAGGTGGATGTTCCAGAAAGTGTATATATAGGTGATTAGTTTGAATGGATGTAGCACAGGGAGTGAAAGCTCCTAGGCAGTAGTGGAACTACAAGGGTCAATTGTGATCTGAAGCATTTATCATCATCTTGACTTTCAGCCTTTTGCCATCCTTAACTGTGCCAGTCCTTGGTGTCTGTAGCCTGTTTTGCACCTCCACAGTGAGATGTGTGAAAGATCCAGACACATTACAGTATTTGGTGAGCTAACCACAAGTAATGGATGAAGAACTAGATTGGATTGGAAATTTGGCTTCGTCAGTTCGAAATCGATACTACTTAAACACGCTACTTTAAAGCTAACATGAACGAGGGGACCTGAACATGGAACTTCGCCCATGTCAACTGGGCAAGAAACATCTGCTGAGGAAAGAAATGCAATGTTAACTAAAACTTTAAAACAGCTATGAACCTCACAGTGAGACTATTTTGCATGGCTTGTTCCCAAATCGTGAGACTTTTACCCCTAAAAAAAAAAAAAAAAACTGACTTGTTCCACAGCAGCTTTGCTGTCTGCTTAACGTCCAAGTCAATCCCCATGCCCATGGGACTAATCTGCACGGTCATAGGTTAAGGGGTCACCCACTGGGTCCTGCTCCTGAGGAAACTCCTGGCTGTGAAGGCTTCACTTCTCCTTCTTGCATTTCACAACACTTAGCTCCTTAGTGCCATAAGTATTCCTCCAGTACCATGTCTTCTCTCTCCCTTCCCCCCTTTTCCCAAACCCCTTGGTATGTGGGATAAATGAAAAGCACAAACCTAGAGGGGGCCTCGGGACTGAGGACTAAAGAGTGGGGCCTCAGTTTTTTCTCTGTGGCCCAGGAATAGAGTCATTCTCTGGGCTGGGAGACTGACCCAAGGTCTGGGGCACAGGACCTGTGTGGACCTGGTTTAATTATATTAGCTGCAATATTCAGACCCCTTGGCCTTGGCTTTCAAAAGCACTTTAAGTTAGGACAGTTTCCATTGGAGGGGGCTTTCAACTAAGTTTGGTGTTCTGCACTAAGCTCCATCATCATAACTATTTGTCGGACAAGGTCATGTCACATTAACTAGTGATGTATACACGCCTTTCCCCTTCATTTTCCCATCATGGCTGCTTTTGTACTGAGCTGCTCATGACTGACAGTCCTGGTCCGCCCATATTTCATTTAGACAGACTGGGTGGTCAGGATAACACACACACACACACACAAAGAGAACACAAACAAACACATACATACACACGCTGTTATGGAAAACACACTTTAAGATATTGTCTGCTCTAGCAACACATTTATTTGTTTGTACATCTGTTTCTGTGTGATGGAGCAGCTTCATTCTCATGTCTGTGGATCTGTCTCACAGATGCAGCACAGGTTGGGGAGCTGGCTTTTTGGCTACAATCTGGTTGGACATGATTTAAAAAAAATCTAATGAATAATTAACAGTCACTTGAAAGCATGAACGTGCGTTGCTTAGCCATGTATGTTTCTCCATGTAGTCCATTATTATATCCCAAAGGACTAGAGAGATGAAATTAGCCTTGTGTTCCACCTAATTGCTGAGCTCTGGCAAATTAACATGCCCCTTATTTAACCCCATGTTTGTGAAATGCTATTCATGCTGTTTGTTTCATGTTTAAAATCAACAAATTTACACATGAAGAGATTAACCATCTCTATTAATTATACTAACATTTGGATCCTGTGTTAGCTGCCTTCACAAAGCACAGAGACAGCCTTTACTGGCAGATATAAAGCAATAGGCTGCATTATGTGGGAGAGATATGTATAACAAGCTCAGTGGTAATCTGTTGCATGTAGGGGAATGAATTTGTAGTCAATGCTAGCATTTCTGCTAATGCTAACTGCTAGAGTGAACTACAAAGATATACTGTGTGCTGATGGCCCCCTTTCTTTCTATGTGGAACTCCCTTACACAGCACAGTTGCATTAATTAATACTAAGCTCTCAGCAGCACTTTTGGGAATTAAGGCATTTCTTGTATTTATGGCTCCATCAAAAACTAGATGTTAGCTAAATGTTGTTTCCAAGTCTCTGAGACAGCTGTGTCTAAATCAAAGGACACTTAGAACTGATGTGAAGAACTTGAGTCAGAATAAAGTATAAAGAAGCAGTTGATTCTTTTACTCTTTCTGTCAAAGGGAGGTAATGTTTAGCCTTTCCGTTCTCTGATGTGTACCTTGGAAATGTAGCCACACATGGGTCTTCTTACACTATTGCTTTTGGATTTCCAGCCTCTGTTAATCTGATATTTGGAAATAAGTATTCCCAATCTACTTTGAGAACATGTATTATAACATTATGACACAAGTGTTGGCTTTGGTCTTGAGTGAATTTGTACTCGTCATGTCATGACTTACAGTAAAGTTTTGTTGTGTTTCTTAACTATCACTGGATCATTGGAAAATACACTTTTTACTCGTTCATATAAATAAATTACACAAAACACACACTCTATGTCCAAATTCTTCTCTCACTGCCATTCTGCCTCACATGTCACATAACTACATGATGTAAAATGACACTTTTTCACCCCTGGCTTCTGGCCACAGGATGGCGTATCATATAATAGCACCAAAACTCTCTACACACAAAACAAAACTAACTAACAAACAAAAAAAAGTACAGTAGTACTGATCCAGTAGTACATTGAAGTACACTGACATTAGTACATTTATCAGTGTACTTGAGATTTATTTGAATATTACTTAAATTGATGAAATGGACTTTCTGTAGCCTTTTTTTTCATAAGAAAAGACTGACACACCGATGCGTCTCATACAAACCCAAAGAAGCAGCTAAACTTACATTTAACATTGTTCTAGTAATTCCTTTAACAAGGGGAAGAAACTGTTTACATTAATCATACACTCAAAAAATTAGACACTAAACTTAAAAAAAAAACCAACAACATGGAACTACGTGTTAAACGAGGAGGTTAAGACTAACAGTGTTTAAACATAACATGGACAGCCAAAGCTGGTGCAAAGTTTCAGCTGGACCGCGTCTGCTCGTGCTTTGAAATTCTCTTGGAAACACAATAGTGTTATTTTGGTTTGATTAAATTAATCAGACACCACTGATCTAATGGAGATATGATGTTTCAAAAAATGTTATAATCTTACGTACTGCACCACCTAACCACCTGGATGTCTTTATTCTCTTTGATTTACAGTATAATTACTTTTGGGTTGCCAGGTTGGCTCTGTACTTAATCTAATGTGAAAACTTTACCAAACAAACAGATAACAGATGTGATTTTTCATCACTCTGTGCCAGAGAGAGTTACAACATTTAGGCATAAGATCTAGAAAGAAAATGTGACCATGGTGATGATTTACAGAAGGTGTGTGTGTGAGTGAATAGTTTTATACAGTATTTCTTTATTATCTAAATGTTGTGTGTGTATATGAATTTACAATGTGTAATATATGAGCATATTACCCATCTGCTATGTGGTAGGCTGTGCATCATGACGCCACCCTGTAGTATACATCTTTATTTTGATCCCAGTGAATCAAGCGTGAAGGACTTCCTCTTGTGCCTTGTTTTATTTTTTAGTCCTCCCCCTGTATGCTCTTTCTCCTCCCTTTCTCCCTATACAGTTCTTGTATGTCCTCACTTTTTATCTTGCTCTCTTTTTCTGTCAGTCACATGCTCTCCCTCTTTCATACAGTCTCTTTTATTCTCCTCCTTCACATAGATTACTGTGCCACGGCTTAGGGGTCTGGAGAACTGCCTACTCCAGCCAGCTTAGGTGAATCAGTTGCTATGGCAATCAAACCAAAATAGCCAACAATGGCATGCTAATTATGGTTATTACTGTATGAAGACTGTTCCAAGAAAATGAGAGATGTTGCTTTTCGTTGAAGGATTAAAGAAGGAAAATGTCAGAGGTGAGGCACTTTGGACAACATAATTCATAACAGAAAGTTGATTGCTGTTTGTCTCAACGCTTTTGCAAAATCCCTTGACTGTTTTGGTGCAAAATGGAGGGTCCACAAAGCAGCTTACAGCCTTTGGCTCTGAGCGACTGACATTAAAATCTGGAGTTAGCTGTGTGGAAAAACTAGCCTCATGATTAAACTTCATCATACGGGGGCGGAACACTGTGTGATGTCATTTAAATGAAAATGCCTTTGGTGAGACCTACTTCAAATAGGGAAAAAAAAACAATAATGTTGCTGGATACTGTATAAATGTTAAATTATCAACACCTTATCTTTTATGTCTATATTTTCCATTCCACAAACTCCCCTCAATCTCATCCCCTGATCTCATAAACCATTAATCAGGGTTTTAAATTAAAAATGTCTGAACCTGACTAAGAGTTTGCTGGCCAAGCCTGACCCAAACCTGACCACGTCATGCTGCACAGTAGGCACAAGATAGAACACAACGGATCTCAAATTTGTTGACATGGATACGATCAGTAAGTTTAGACTCGCTGAATGTTAAACTTACATTCACAAACTAAACTAAATGACACAATAAATACATCTAATCATATACTGCTTCCCACTCTTTCCTGGTTAAGTTCATTTTTTAGCTGTGTGACAGACTGTGGAGTGGAGCACATCTTAATTGCGTTATTTATTTGACCAGACCTATTTTTAATAAACCAAATGTTCAACAGGTAAACAGCACAGATACAGAAAAGCTCTTCATTCTAGATCTTTTCTCTTTTCCTGCCTCCCAGGTACTAATGGACCTTATGGGTCTGCTAATGTACTGTAGCTGCTTCCTGTGTGCTCTTCGATACTCAACTCTGCAGGGCTGGCACACGTCAGTACACATCCTCAATTGATATTCTGGCTCTTAAGTCTTTTCAAAAGGCTTTCATAACATCCATGTTTACCACAGTGGAGGGCCTACGGTGACAGTAAATGGGAAGGAAGAAGAAGAGATGGCAGATGAGAGGGGGAAAACAGGAGGTGGATCAACAAGATGAAGCTTTGCCATTTCCAAACTGTCTGTTCCTCTTGCATCTAGCCATTACCAGTGTTAGCATCTTCTTGTCAGCTTTCTGGCTAATTAGATCCAATGGTGTGTGTGTTTACATGTGTGTTAAAGCTGTTGCCATGGTGACTGTCATCCTCTATCCCACCAACTGAACACTAGCAACTGGCAAGCCTTTCAAACACCCACATTAGGGTGGCTAATGTGCTACTTACTGTACTGTGGCTTCTAGTGCTACCTTTTGTCAGCTGAGAGCTAGAACCATCCAATCCAGCTGTTCTATTTAAACTCTTCAGAATTTGATGAACATGTGAAAGAAACATAAATACAGGCTATTCAGAGTATTGGTGAGCACCCACACTGCTGCAAGAACAGAGACTTACCACCTGTTGATGTGATAAAAGAAAGCACCTTCTCTGAGCTTCTGCTAGTTTCTGGCCTTGTTAGTTTTGTTTTCCGATGAATTATTGCATCCCCATGTCAGCAGCCATCAACCCACCACCATGTGTGCTTCATGCAACTTCAATGCAACTTCAATGCTGAAGCTAGCATGCAGAACATACAGCCAGACTTTGTTACTGCAATGGCCGGAATTCAATGGAAAGAGGTCACAGTATTACTTTGTTGAGAATAGTAATTGATCAAATGAAAAGATGTGCAATTTATCAGTTTTGTTGTGTATTTGTGATTTTAAAGTATTCTTGAACGTACAAAACCTGTATTTACAGATCAAGGTCATCCGCAGCAACTGATTTAACACAGGTGGTAGTTCAGCTAGATTTAAGGCCAGATCTCTAAAAACTTCAGTATTTTCAGTGATGATGATGAGAGAGGAGACAGAAAAGGGGAACAGTCTCTGGATGCAACAATGAAGATAAAAATTTAAATTATAGGTTATACCTAATCCCATGGAGAAATTGCTGTGAACAGGAAGCTACATTTAAGGTGCTAAGGGCTCAGGGTTGTGGATAGGATGGGACGAGGAGTCAGGCCACAGATCCTGCAGTTTGGAAGAGAAAACTGAGGAACTTAGAAACTGATTCAACTCAGGAGTAGGATAGAGACATGTGGACTAAAACAGGTGTTCAGGTCTTTCTTACTGATATTTTAGTTTTAAATGCAAATGGATCAGTTGGTAAAGTGGTCGCACATCGCCTCTAGGATCAGTGCAAGGCTTGACTCCACTGAGGCAACATGTTGAAGCATCCCTGGACAAGACGTTCAACCACAAAATGATCCAAAAGACCCGAAGCCACTGAAGTTGCACAACCCAGTGTACTCTGGCTGCTAGTCACAAGTCCAGTGGAAACTTGAGTGTTAAATCAGGAGGGGCATATGGCAATAACTTAAAAATAAAAATGTGAACCATAATTTGAGGTTGTGACCCCTGTGGGATAATCTGAAAAACAAATCAATTAAACACCAACACTAACAAGTGGTCAACATTCAGGTATGGTATTTACTTACTGAATATCTAAAGTAATGTAATGCTTTATTTATTAGTGCCGGACTGGTTTGGTAAATTAACAGAACGGTGAGCACATGGTGGTGATTAAAATGTGTTATTAGGTGGCAGCCAGTCTGCAGATATATTCTGACAAAGCATATAATGGCCTTTCTGTCGCTGATAGACACATGAATGTCACCATTTGAAATGTAGCAGTACAAGGGTCACAACCCGGAGGTGTCTTCTCTCCATCTTGCCATTTTCTCTAGGATAAAATAAGAGCATGTGTATGTCGGAGAGTGCGGCAGCCTGGTAGCGAGGGGTGTCACCAGGAAGGTTTAAGCTGCTGTCAGTCAACGTCATTCCCTGCTATTTAGATTCCAATTACACCTGTCAGCTCAGTCTGAGCCCTCATCTGTCTCTCCATCTCTCCCTCTGTTTGTCTGCCTCTTAAACCCTTGCACACTCTGCTTCTCCATGTTCAACAAGACTATGTGCTCATTCTTTTCCTCTCTTTATTCATCTGTAACCGTCCTCTGTGTCAGTCAGCATTACCGTCTGCTCAGTTCTCCACCTAACTTTTCTTGGTATTCACTGCTGCTTTAATCCTCTTTGTTTTACATTATCTTACACACTGAGGATGCACATGCACATTTCATTCCTGCCAGAGTGCAAGCATGATAAAGGAAAACAGCCAAGTGATACTGACACTTTTTTTTGGTGCCGGTGTTCCTGGTCGTGGTTTATAGTTCTGATACTCTAACTGACCTTGACTTTGCTGTCTGATCATAATTTGATATTAACAATACATTTATATTCCTACAAAACATGTTCACAAGGCTTTACAGCATTTGACTGTTGCTTGTCCCATTGAAAATGACAGCCAGACTGCATTATGTGTAGCTAATTAACAATAATTCCAAAAATAATAGCCAAAATAGAAAGTTGGAAATCTCTCATAATTATAATGATGTCTGGAGTGGTACTGGTTTCTCCACTCCACCAAAGTTTATTCAAGGAAACTTGTCTTTTCAGCAGCACTCTACTGCACTCTCATAAGCTGTGTATTTTTTTTTTATTCAGCATTAACAGGAATGAATAGGCCTCTCTAAAGAAAGGATCTAGCTGATCATCAGCTTTTGAAAAAAAAAAAGAGTCACTGAGTCAACCTTTCTCTCACAAATCCATTCATCAGTTGGATACCCAGATCCAGAATCTAATTAACTAAAGCAGTCCAGCTGCCTGTCCACCCAGCAATGTTTTCCAGCACCTTCTGGGTGGTCCTATTCTTTAGAACGCACGCAGTATATACTGCAATGTCTCCTTCTGGTGTCCTATCAGTCAGATGTCACTGCACCAGTTCAAGTGACTCTTTTCAAAGAGTGAGCCCTCTCTGGATGTCTGAGGTACTTTAACTTTGAAGGTCACCTTAATGAGTCACAACACAAAGCTCATCAACCGTATCATAACCATAAGTTAAGTTTTGGAAAGTGCATGGTAAATTGAAATCTCTACCATCAGGCTGTCCTTAATGCTCCAGTTACTGCTGATGGAGACTGTCCATGTTAAAATGCCACTGTGTGGGTCATTTTTACAACAGCAAAAATGTCTGAAAAATATCTATTAACATATAATTTGGAGAAACATATTCAGGTAGAACATCATGATGAATTGATGTTGTTGTCAATATGGTTGTTGTAATAACAATAAGCTCTTACTAAACCACTACATTTTTACTACACATAACAATGTTTATTTAGTTCATAATCCTAAGTTATATCTGTTGGTGTCGTAACACAACCAAACCACTGTTTGGTCTGTTTTCCACATTCAGCATATGTAACTGTTCTGGATGAAGAATTGTGTTAACAATAGCCACAGTTTGGGTGCCACTGTAAAAGATGGCAACTGTCATTTTGATGCCTGGTGCCAATGGGAAGAAATTTCAGCATACACCTCATGCCAGGGGGCACTAGTTCATTAAATGCACATGGAAAGCTAGGAAGTGTTAGTGGCTAAAGCCTGTTATCACACTTTAGTTTTTTTATTATCCTGAGCACAAAGCACAAAAAAGTGTTACATGGTGAACACATTACAAACCTTTTTACAGATGTTTGAATCATTATAGATTTTACCTTTGTAACTTTTCCTTAATAAAGTTAAATGTGAATACCTAATTTTCCCTTCTTGTATTATTCTCTCTCTCTATCTCTCCAAATTTTTCACTTTCAGCTCTTTGAGGTAAGTCTTGTGTGTGTACGTGTGCAACATGAATGGTTATCCCACATCACGCCCAGCCTGGCAGTTCCAGTTCTAGACCTTTACGGCATGAAACTGGTTGGCCATTCACACTGAAACATGCTGCTGAAAAACCCAACAGCAAGGTCGGTGTAGGTTGACGCTATTTGATGCCTCATGAAAAGTCCTGCTTGCACACATGCAAAAATAGTGTTGCAAGCAGAGAAGTCCTGAGGTGTGTGATCGCCGTTGGGTGCGAATGTGGCTCCATCTGTAGCTAATAATGTTTAACATGTTGGAGGCCTCTCTACTGCAGCTTCTGCCACACCATAAATCACACACATCTGGTCCTCTGGTCCCCTGCTGATGGTGACAGATGCGTGCACACACACACACACACACACACACACACACACACACACACACACAGAGCTGACCTGCTGTGTTTTCCACTTTAGTCCAGTCACACTGCACTGACCATCCGTTCAGAGTCAAATGGGAATTTACACATTGAACTCACAGTCAGTTCATCA
>OMLM01000881.1:0-11827 GCA_900302695.1 Helostoma temminkii | reverse complement strand
GGTGGGATGTTGGGGTGGGGGTCCTCTATCCTTAAAAAGTTGCATTCCACTGGAAATAAAGAACAGCATTGTGGAGCCTAATCCACTTCAGAGGACTGGTGTTCTGTGCAGAGTTTGTGTGTGGGAGAGATCAATTCTTATCCTCTGTGTGAAAGTGGGTGTGTGTGTTTATTTGTGGACAGTTCTTTTATTTGTCTGTAGATGTTCTATGTGAATCAGGAGGCACAAGGTGCCACTATATGAAATGTGTGTATATGTTCCTCTAATGTTCTGTGCTCATGACTTAAATGAAACACAGTGTGTTTAAACTCACCTGACAAATGTTCACGTGTTCCAAAATAAAACACTAAAGAAATAAATAAATATCCACTAAGCTATTTTCCTGTATAGTGAAACTTTCACTGTTTACATGCTTTCCACCTAGCTAGTAGATTTCTTCTCTGTCCTTTGCTGGTGCATGCCTGACTTGTTTTGCTGTTAATCCATAACTTACTCATAATGAGTAAAACATACCAACTCCACACTCAAAGACGAGACCAGTGTGGACAACTGATTTAAACCCAGGACTGTTTTGCTGTTACGCAACATTAGCTGCATTTACTAGCATTCCACCAATAATTGGAGTAATAGCCCACTCAGAGAAATATCATCATCATAGAGCATCATAGCATCATATAGACTAACCACCTCAATCAGAAGCTACGATATGAATAGGAATTTTCTTGAATGAGATGCTGTAAACAGGAAATTATTAGCATTAGCATGTAAACACTTTCTCAAATGGTTTCTCTCTTACTGGGATAAAATGGAAGTGTCAGAAAAAATAATCTTATTCTGTTACCTTTCCGGTAGAGGTACATTGCACATGTCAAAAATGTCAAAAGCAGTTTATATTCTGTTTTAAATTCTAAACATGTAAACCATTGATCACTGCTCTGACTCAACACACAGTGTGTTGGCAGATGCTACTACTTTATCTGTATGCAAGGTTTTTACAACCTCTACAGTCGAATGAGTGAGTTGTCAAGCTGAAAAAAACAAGTTACATTAAAATCTCTAATAATAATGATCAATTGGACCAAAGAATTATTGTCCATAGTCACTGATTCCCACTGTACCATCATTCCACTTTCTTCAAAATAAAATGGTGAGGGGCTCATTTGGAGCCACCATAACTGTTTATCATATTATATTTATGACATTACAGACATTAATCCCCAATGCTGACCTTTGAGTCACTGTAAATCAGATCTGTTTGGGCTGATGGTCCACATTGTATCTGTAAGTAACTTACAGGCTCAGTGGTGCCAAGCATGTATGTAGGTGGAACGTGAGCTTAGCTACAATACAGTACATATATGCATGTTCCTGAATAGATCGTTTTTGTTTTTACACTCCCCATCATTCTGAGCTGAGCACCTTTAATGCATTCAAGTGAAAATTCTGAATCCAGTGTCACAGGAAAAAATAAGCTTTTAAAACATTGTCATCCTTGTCACTTGTCACAGTGCATGATAAACCACTAAAAGCACCACACAGAGTGTGACCTTCAAACAGTAACTATGGTTTTAAGTAACCTCCTGGCCTTTTTCTCTAATACATGTTTAATTAATGGGTTGTCTAAATCATTACAAATCCAGAACCAGTCTTTTGTTCTTAACATAGCTTGTAATGCTGAGATAGAGCAACAAAACAGCGCACTGGCTAAAAATATTGAAGTTTCCTACTAACCTTGAAGGCTGTGCCTCTTTTCAAACAGCAGCATCAACAGTTTCTGACCAGTTCAGTGTCACATCAGGACACATGCAGGACACCTTTAAACATGTTAGTTTGTGTCTATGTGTGTGACCAAGACATGATAAAAGGCCTCCAGCAGCCAGAGGCAGTGTCTCTGTTTTGTGTCAGGGTGTTTTAGGTCGGAACTCCCTCCTGCCGTTCACTAGTCTCAGATTTCCTGCAAACCTTGTAACCCCCCTCCATACACACACACAGATAGAGACATGCATTCAGTCCAACAGTCCTGCTGCCTTTCTCTTTCATCCTTTCTTCTCCAACACACCCCCTTTCTTGGTCTTTACACTGACTCCACTTATTCTCCCCTCTCCTTCACTCTAATTTTCCTTTTTTCATCACTCCACTCTTTTCTGTCCAAGTGCCTCTATTTTTCCTTGTATTCATCTTGCTCTTTACCTTTCACTCTAATGCCTCTCAATTTTTCCTCTCTCCCTTTTCTCAGCATTTTTTTCTCGCCACATCCCACCTCTCTGTGTCTTTCTCTCTTCTTATCGCCGTTGAGGATGAATGGTGAGAAGCAAGGAGGCGAGGCTGAGACTCAAACCCGATGCCTCGTGTGTGGGAACCTCGTTGTGTCTGGCGCAGAGAGAGAGAGGAAGAGAGCTAAGGTATCGCACTTCTCCCCCGTACGCTCAATGGAGCAGACCCTCTCATCTTTCCTCGACTTGAATGGCATCACTGTGCCAGCCAGCCAAGGGAGGGAAGGGGGGTGTTGTGGAGTGATGCATTACCTGACAAAAGCAGAGACAAAGGGGACATGCTCTTTTCTCAAATATTTTCAGATTCGTTTTGTTGCACGACCTAGCTGAAATAAATTATTTGCCAGTTCCCCTTGTTGCCATTGGTTGATTGTACATTTGTACATTTGTACAATCAACCTGAAACTCAGAGAGCTTTACACTGCTTCTCATTCACCCATTCACACACACTCACGCACCAACGGCAGAGCTGCCATACAGCGGTGGCCTGACCCACTCTGAGCAACTTGGGGTTGAGTGGCTTGCCCAAGAAACAACACTCTATCTCCTAAAGCTGCCTATGAAATGCCAGACAATGGTCCATTATGTCTAGCTACTCACTGTGACTATCAACATGTATATATATATGTGTGTGTGTGTGTGTGTGCGTGCGTGGTGTTATGGCATTTCTCAGAAACTGTAACTCCTCCTGTTCATACTCATAAATGGAGGCTGTTGTATGAACAAATATAGAGTAAAACACACTTTTAACAGTATCACTGTATAAAAATAATATATTCTTTATAGCTGATAAACAGTATTTGTTAAGCCACTGACATCACAGCATCACAGACATTATGGTCATTTTTCTGATTTTCTGTGCATTATTTTGTCTCTCTTTTTTCTTTTGTTCTTTTTAAATTGTCTGTCTCCTGGATAACTCATTAGCATTTCTGATTTTTTTAAAGAATAAAGAAAAGCCTCCAGTAATCCAAGCAAGAAAGTATATTTACTTGTAAATTAACTCAATCCTACCTATTGTTTTTGTTTGTTTTTTATCGCAATTCTCTATAACTAAAGTTATGTTACTATTTACCACTTATTACAGAATTTATTAAACACTTGTAAGTGCCCTTACAGTATATCTAGTTACATTCATTTGTGTTTGGTTTAATCAATTTTTGAAGGGAATGCAATTCCCAAATCACATTTACCATTAATATAATGAGTTACAGTACAATATTCATTTTCATTAATAAACTTTTATGGTTGTATTTAGACTTACATAACATTTTTTTTAAGGTTAGAGAAAGATTGTCATTTTTGTTAATAAAAAAAATAAAACATTACAGTGACATTTAAAAACCACGATCTTTTCCTAACCTTAACCACAACACGTCTTTAGGCCTAATACTAACCAAATTGCTTTGTTTACACAGTTGTTGTCCAGCATTTGTGACTGTTTCGTGTGGAAATAAGTGTTGAACCATCTGCCATTTTCATGCCACTGTATGAAATCTTTATGGCATCAAAAAGGGTGCAATTTCAAGATATGCCTGCATGTGTATGTGGAAATGCACAACACATTTAAAGTTGTAGTACTTGTTGGTGTGCTTTGTACGCCCACCATGCACCTCAACCAAGTCTGTGACTCAGTTTCCATTAATAAATGTAGTTGTTCATTCATTCGCTCAAAAACTGTGTTGTGTTGAAAAATACTTCATCCAGTGATTACATTCCCCATAAAAATGTGATCACTTTTGCTGTTTTGGTGCATAGGGAGCCATCTTTATGAGAGTAAAAGTTAGTATGAGATGACCAGCTTGCCATTCAATAAATCTTATTTTTGCATATAATGGTCATGCCTTTGTAAAATTACCCTGTTGCACAGATAACAGTTCCAATATGTCTCAAAATCTTAGAGGCCACAACAAAATGTGGCAGAAAATATTTACTCCCTTCCAGCATCAAAGCCATTAGTGAGGACCAACACCCCATTAATCACATGATGGGTGATAAAGCCTGAGTCTGTCAGTTCATCTCATAGGTGTTGGACGGGGACAAGAGGATGTTGCATTGAAACAGAAAATAGATCCTTGTGTCTTTGTGTAAAAGACCAAATGTAGACAGTAGAGTCTGCAAAACTTTGGCCACATACTTTATCATAGCTGTCAAACTGTCTCAGATCAGCTCCATGGAATTACAGTGAATCATATTATAGGCCTTTATCTCTGCTTCTAACTTGACACAGAGAGTTCAACCATTCAGAACAAGCGTTAGACACGGGCCCTGTGGAAAGCAATCGCGTGAGACAGCTTTACATCTTAAAATCTTGAGAACATGAAGGAGCTTTAGGTCATCAGGGTACCAGGCTTTTCAGATGAGCATATAAGCTGAAGCACAGTGCTTCAAGCTAGTAGTGCGCATTACAGATGTGTTTGCATGACGACCAAACATGCTTAAATAGGCTGCAAATAGCACCTCAGTCAGCTGTCTTAACAAGGCACTTAGTTATTTTAGATTACTAATAATCTGACCTGTATTGGGAGTAGAGACAGATGGGATGGCAACTCAGTTACGGGTGTTGTTTTCTATGGACGCTCACCTGTCTGCTCATATTAAATTCTGCAGTGTGTGAGTTTTGTTTTGCAGAGTGTTGTTCACATGATCAAGCTGTGAAAGTTCTTCCTCTTCCTCCACTTCCAGCTCATTCTCCCTCTTAGCATCAATTATTCAAACAGGACTCGATTAGGATCGAATCATTTGTCTTCCAAATGTCAATATCCAGTAAACAATCTCATGCAGCAAATGCACAAGCTGCAAGTACTTGACTCTGCAGCTACGAATAGCAAATCTGGTTGTGTGTTTTGTAAATGACAATTCCAGTACCTCACACCACTGAAACATTTTCTCATTTAGGCAACTTGTGCTGTAATATTTAGAAGGAGTGATACGTTGATGATGAGTGATGAGCGCTGAGTAATTTTTCTTTTTTTCTGTATTGTCTTCAAAGTGTTTTGAGGCTGCAGTTATTGCCACCTGCACAGTTACCATTGTTGCATGGGAATATTCTTCTCACATATACACACAGGGTCACATGTTCTGAAATAATACGGGTTGACTCTCCTCAGTAAATCCAATTATTATTGTAAACTCTTGCTGTTTGAACAGAACCACACACTGTCTGTTGTTTCTGCTCACCTAGCATTACCACAGCTTCTTGTTTCCTCCACTGCAGAGCAGCTGCACTCACTCTACTGTTCACTGTGTGGGTTTAGCTTGAGAAGAGACATTAAAACATCTAATTTTGTAATGATTTTCTTTGTGAAATTCTGTAATTTAGACATTTGTTTGAACAGCAAGGATCACACGACCTGATGATGTTCTGTTAACTTACCTTTTGTAAATGCTGGTATGACGCCTGAAGCTTATTCATAGAATGTTTCAGCTGTTTGTCGCTGTATCTATGGATATGTATTATAAAGAGTTCAACTTGTGATTTTATACACAGAGATGTGTTTTGGGAGGTGAACTGTGACGTATCAACACCTAAATTTGAAATTTTTATAAATGGGCTGTGACTGTGGAAGGACACCTGTTTTAACTACTGGTATACATAGAGGCAGTGACACACAAAGGCAAATTCACAGAACCAGTGGGGATGAAGGCCGACTGTTGTGTCATCTAATTTCTCTTTCGACTGGACCAAACAGTGGAACCACAAACACTGCATTCAACAACCTATACAGTGAATGGCATTCTGTATTCATAATAAGCAGCTTTCTTTCATTTCAAAAGAAGGTGAAAAGGTCAAAGGTCAAATTGTAAATTTAAATAAATATGTAAAAATGTACATGTAAAAATTCTTACAGGCCTATCTCTGTCAGATATGAGACATGTTCTGCCTAATATTTGTGGAGAATATGTTCACAGGTTCACTTGTGTCACTATTAGTATCAGTCACTTCACATGAGCTTATGCAGTGATGTTGGAGCACCATCTCTTACATTCTCATGTATCAATGTTTGTTACATCTGAAACTACCTGCCACTAGAGACATTGGTACCATTTGTACTGTTAAACTTGCAGGATAAAATAGCAGTGTATTGTGCTTGCTGAAGACAAACAGCATAGGTGCTGAGCACATTTTCGCTGACCTCAGCGTCTGAACTTGGAGCCACTTGTCAGAGTATCCAAATTATTTTTAGCATTCTCATACTAATGTTCCTCTACAGGCTCTACAGCCTGAACACGTGCAATGTAAGATATAATCCATGCTGCCACGTACTCCACAACACAGGTTAGTCTCATTTTATACAAGATACTCACAAGTACAACTGAGCAAATATTCAGTGTAATGATTCCCAGTCTGATACCAGTGAAAACAGGAGTTTACACTCATGACTCTTGTTATCTTGCTAACTAGAGTCACATGCACAATAATGGCACTGTTTGCAATTTCCTGGTTCTCTGCATACACCCTTTGCAGTTGTATGTCATGGAGGTGTCATTAAGGCTGGTGAGGGCAACAGACTAAACAAGCTGATCATTGAGACAAAATCTGTAATAGGACTGGAAGTGGACAGTCTGGAGGCTGTGGCAGAGAAGAGGATGGTGGATAAGATCAGTGCTGTCCTGGACAATCTGTCTCATCCACTTTATGATGAACTGTGGCAGATGGGAAGCTCATTCAGCCACAGACTGATTCCACCAAAAAGCAAGACAGAATGCTTTAGGTGGTCTTTTGTGCCTACTGCCATCAGACTATATAACAAGATGTAAACATCATTTCAACAGTGATTCAAACAATCCAGTTTTTAATTTTCAATGGTCATGAAATGTGATCAGAGCTTGATTACAAATATTAAGAAACACAATATTTCTAAAACAGTGATGATCTTTATTTTATTGAATATACTTATGTAACATAGATTGTAATGTTTAATAGGTCATTTTAGAAAAAATAATAGCAACACGCTGACAAGCAGCTGTACTCAGCCATTCTTTCATCAAATGGCCCCTCTGCACTTATCTCTTGTCTGCTCATTGGTCCAGTGTTTCATCCCTCTCTTACCTGAATATGCCTCTTCCCATTTTGCATCTTGCTTGCCTTATATCTGCATTCTGATTTTGGATTCTCACCATCAAATCCAAACCTTTTCAGGGGTGGCCAGGGTCATTGCTGCTCCTGACTGAATATGCAGTTGTTGTGGCAGTAGGCATTGGGAAAATTACATTGTGCTTTTACAGTGAGACAGTGGTTGATAAGAGCAGCTATTACTGGAATAAATGGATTCATCCCTGGCTGTGTGGAAAAGTCACTTTGGGTGACATATCTGCATGTGACAAGTGGATTACTGCTCTCTTAACGCCTTTTCTCCCACATTTTTCTTCTACTTCTTCTTCTTCTTCTTTTCTCTCTGTCTTTTTTCGCCTCTCTTTCCCATTTTCTACTAATGTCTCTGTTTTTCTTTCGTGGCACTTGTTTTGTTTTTCCATACTTGCAGGCATTAATATTGTTTATCCGTATTATAATTTAGCATTCTGCAGAGGCAGTACTCCTCATCCTCCTTTCCCACTTGTTCTGGCTCTCTCCTCTATTTATTTGTATAATGAAAGCCTATAATCATATTCTACACACCCACATACTGTATGAGGCTTTAAGATTATACGTCTGAGGCAGTATGAACAACAGAATCATCATATTAATGGTAGTGGTGGAAGATACTCATCATTGTTGCAGTAATGCTTATAATCCTCTCTGTCTATCAAACTTGCCAATTATTTCCTACATTGTTGTAGGAGTGGGATAAATGAGATGCAGCAGATGCCTAAGTACAGAGATACAGTAAATATGTATACAATTGAGAATTTATGGTAAAGTAATATAAGCTCACCTTATATAAGAGCTACTAAAGATATCATTAGAAGTGAATGGCAACATCAGTGTGACTTAGTGATGGAAAAATACTATATTCTATAATTTATCCATCTTTAAAGGGCCAGTGTAGTTGGAAAATGTCAATATTTCACATATTCGCATACTCTTATTTGTGGAAGCAGGGCTGCACTGCCCTGAACATATCTGGACATTACCTAAATGAGCTGCATGTGACAACTCACATGTTCAAGTCAGATGTTCTAGAGGTTACCAAGACTTCAGGTGCTGTTGGAGTGTCATCTCTGGTGTGTGATGGCATTCCTCCTGCATGCTCTGCACAGCCACACCCACCCCTCACTGCAATCAAATAGTTTCTCCCCATGTGATAATACAATTATTTGATTTTATTAATACAACTATATATGACCCAGTTAAACTTTGTGAAACTTATCTTATTTTCTCACAAAATGTGTAAAACATTTGTTATAGGGCCTTTAAATTATTCTAAAATCAGAACATCTCTAATATCAGGATATCTCAGGAATCTCTCAGTATTGTAAAATTATGCCACATTGAGTCAAAATATCTCAGAACATTCTAGAACATTCCCACTGTTAAGATGTGATTGTCTGAGTGATTGACCATCTCTACACACTTCAACATGTTGAGTTCAATTAACCTCCTCTTCTATCTCTATTGCACTATGTGTGTGTGTGTGTGTGTGTGTGTGAAGGAAACATCATGCAGCAAACTTTGGAGGGTACTACTTATGTAAATTAATGTCACTTTAAGTATTGGTATCGACAGCCGTTTCTCTCGCCACAGGCCTGCAAACACTGACTAGTGCAGCTGAGGTTTAATAGCACTGTGCATGTGTATGTGTTGTGCATGTATATTTACCTATGTGTGTGTGTGTGTGTGTCATGGCAGCTCTCTTCAGTCTCCCAACTCCAAAATTAAATAAACACCCAACAGGCTGTGTGCCTCTCTGTCTCTGTGAATAGCCTCACTGTGTCTCTGTGGCTGTGGGGTATGTCAGTGTGGAGCAAAGCTTCACTATCATTATACCCTGAATTACTGCAGGAACATGCACTTCCTCCACTTGTACTCGATGTTATAGTTTTGCCTAATTGTGCTAATTGTTAACACACATTTCTCTGTGCTTAGGGATGGGGTGTTGTGTCATCTTATTATACTTTTCTACACTTCTTTGCTCTATTTAAAAATGCCAGGATTGAGCAAATTACCAGTTTGAATGACTATAGACCTGTAGTTCTCCTGTAAGTATGAGGTGATTTAAGACATTAGTCCTATACTGTAAAAATGTTCCTTAAAACACTGTAAACTGACAGCAGGAATGTTACTGTAAAATGTTTTACTGTCAGTATTTTTAGTTTGGTACCTTTAATGAAAAATACTGTCGAAAACACAACTAATGGTAAAATACTGTGACAATAATGAAAAAACATGATATAGTTCTTAGATTATATAGTTTCTTTTAAAGTAGTTGACACTTCATTCATACTGACTTAGCAGGTGATGAACATAGCAATAGGCACAGTACATTCTGTTAAATGCACATCTATTATTAAAATATATTATGAGAGAAATAATAATAGGCAATACACATCACTGGTTGTCATTCTTCAGCTGGCAACAAGCACAGAACTGAAACTAATACAAAATGTTCTTTGTGAATAAAGAACAGAGTTAATGTATTAAAACACTGTGTCATAATGTCAGAGAAAAAATCCAGAGATTTAACTTTTAATGTTAATATGTCATTGAAAACTATACATACAAAATAGTTGCATGTTAAATGAGTGATAACACAAATCAGAGGCAACACTTTAAATGCCTTTGGCCTTTTGCTAAAAATAGTGCAATATTGACATAATCAACTAAGTGAGTTGGACGCTGAAGAGAAATGAGTTAGTGACCTCTGTTCCATTCAAACCACTTCTTGCAGCCCGGCTTCGGTCTGACAGCTTCTAGCTGCATGTGTGTAAGTGAAAAAGGGAGACAGAAATTAGTTCCTTTCAACTTGCATTCCAAATTCGCACATATAAACTCAGAGTGGGTGCTCCTCATTTCCTCTTGCCAGGGCAGCACAATAAAGTCTGAATTGAAATTCAGTGTTGGCTAATTGATTTATTGCTAATGTCACTTCACACAAGTGAAATCCAATATGAGCTGCATTATTAAATCAATCCATGCCTCTGTCATGTGTTAAAATACAGTCTTATATAACAGCAGTTATTGTTACAGTGTATACTAAATTAACTAAGCAGCTATACTACCTGTCAGGGGTTTGGACACTGTCATACCTGTCAAACACTAATGTCAGAGACATGGATAAATGACATAACAAATCATTTAGAGAACAGAGTCGAAGTCCCTTCAGTTCTGATGGTTTATTATCTGCCGAAAGGCTCATTACACTGAGTGAGGAAACTGGACTTTCGACCTCGTTCTGACTTATGGGATTGAAGTTGAACATTTAATATTTTTTCCCCAAAACCCTCTTTTATTCGACCATTTTTAATAACAATTAATTTTACTATAACAGACTTTACAGCACCAGAAGAAATTCCACGACAGTAGATGTCTATCTGAAAAAGCTGTTACCAAATTTAAGGATATGATTCCATCATCTATTACTTCAGTGCCATGTACCATCCCAGCGGAGAGCAGTTTTCTAAGTTTTACTCCATTACAAGTTGATTATTTTGTAGATAATGCTGCGGCTTCACTGAGTACAGTACTTGATACTGTTGCCCCTCTGAAAAAGAAGGTAGTCATTCAGAAGAGGATAACGCCGTGGTATAATTCACAAATCTGTAGCTTAAAGCAGACAATGAGAAAGCTGGAAGGAGATGGCGTTCCACTAATTCGGATTAATTTTTATTAGTCTGGAACAATAGTTTAATAGTATATAAAAAAGCCTTTCATAAGTCAAGATCAACATATTATTCATCATTAATAGAAGAAAATAAAAACAACTCTAGGTTTCCTTTCAGCACTGTAGCCAGGCTGACAAAGAGTCATAGCTCTGTTGAGTTTTCCCTTAACTCTCAGTAGCAATGGCTTTCTGAATTTCTTTACTAATAAAATCATAACCATTAGAGAAAAAAAATTATCAGATCATCCCTGCAGCTGGAATGGACAGACTTGGATGTACAACAGCTCTAGATTTGTTTATCAGACCTCAGTGTTACTTAGACCACTTCCTCCCTGTAGATCATGCTGAGTTAACCTTAATCATTAACTCATCTAAACCATCAACCTGTCTCTTAGACCCCATCCCAACTAGACTACTCAAAGAAGTCTTACCTTTAATCAGCATGTCCATGTTATATCAGGTTAACTCATCTCTACTAACAGGCTATGTACCACAGGTCTTCAAACTTGCTGTAGTTAAACCATTACATCAAAAAACCAACCCTTGACGCTGGGATTTTAGCTAATTATAGACCGAAATCCAATCTGCCCTTTATTTCTAAAATCCTTGAAAAAGTAGTTGCTAAGCAATTATGTGGCCACCTGCTCAGGAATAACCTGTATGAAGATTTCCAGTCAGGATTTAGAGCACATCATAGTACAGAAACAGCTCTGGTGAAGGTCACCAACAATCTTCTATTAGCTTCAGACAACGGTTTGCTCTCTGTTCTTGTCTTGTTAGATCTCAGTGCTG
>OMLM01000880.1:9123-24272 GCA_900302695.1 Helostoma temminkii | reverse complement strand
AGCAGCACCTGTTTTTTTTAACAACAATCTGTAAATGAAGTTTTGGGAGAGGAATGCTGTCCCATTCTTGCCTGATATCAGCCCTGGCTCTTCTTGGCCATATTTTGTATTTCAAGATGTGTCAAATATTTTTTGTTGGTGAAAGCAAGCACTGGATCAGCCAATGCTTTTAAATGTTATGTGCCATAGCTGCATCATATGGCTTTATTCAAAACCTGTGCCTACAGTTAAAGAAACAGACTTATTTAAAGCTTAAATTCAGTCATGTGATTGAATGTGAATAGGAATTAGATGCCTTCTCACCCTAAACAATTTCCGTCTGGGTCAAGAAAACAAAAACAAGACAAGTAAGAAATAATATTTTTATATAGATTAATATTATGTAACAGAAGAAAATGTAGTAACATTGATTTTTAGTATATAGGGTGAGGGGATGTCAACAGCAGGAAATTCCGTTAAAGCTGTCAACATATCATTTTGACAATCTAAACATTATAGGCAAACACAGTGAAATCTGCTCAAAGAACAGGATGTCAACATGCAGATAACCATTCCAAAACCACTTCAAAAATGATCTAAGTGATCTATGTTAAGTTATAATTATACTGACTAAATGCAGTTTAATTACAAATCAAGTGTGTATTCCCACACAACAGCACAAGCCACATTACACCACAGGTATTATCTCAGCATTTGTAGGTCTGGGCTTTGTTTGGGTGTGGCTAGGCTCTGCTGCACATTTATGTGGTCCACAGATAGAATTACACTGTGCCTGGGCTGGAGGGAAGCCACCGTCTGAGCTCAGGTAAACACTGGGCCTCAAGCTAGCAGGAAGCCTCTGTTGTCTCTAGACATGTCTAGGGTCTGTTTGTGAATGTGAGGGTTAGTGTCTGTGGCAGTCAGTATTAGAGGTGGTAAGTAACTAAGAACATTTACTCAAGTACTGTATTTAAGTACAATTTTAAGGTACTTGTGAGCAAAGTAAGTTAAATTTAAGCCAATTTATACACCTCTGGTCAGAATGTTTCTGTCCTCATCAAAATATAGCTGTGAAATGAAGACAACCTGCTGCTTTCAGTAGTACAATACAGTTTCTAAAAAAGTTGGGAACTATTATTTGAAAATACTACAAAGACAACATATTAAATGCTGAATCTGAGAAATGACATTACTTTAAAATATATGCAAATTCCTGTGAGGGTAATGAGTGTAAGAGTTTGTTGGATAAATACAGTTTATGAGTAATAAAAGTGATATTAATACTGCAATATAACAAATAATTAATATTTATGAAATATGTCATCAATCAAAGCAAATCTACTCCATACAAGCAAAACCGCTAAACTAAAATCTGAAAATGAAATCTGGTTTGCTTAAGAATGTAAAACTAAAAGACAGCTATTCAAAAAACTCTCCACCCAAAAACACAAAGAGCCACAAGCACAAATCAGACAAAAATATTGTGAAGCACAATTACAAAAACACAATCCACTACAAAAAACAACAGCACTACAATCATACTCTCAGTGAAATACAAGATTTAATTAATAATAATCAATTTTGGAAAAAAATGGAATAGTCTAAATAAACAGCAAAAACAGGACACACCCATAAAAAATGGAGAATTATGGAAAGACTACTTCAAAAATCTGTTCAGAAAAATACCCTTAGTTGTTTGACACCTGACCAGAAAAACATACAAAAAAAAATAAACTAATTGGAATCCATTTACATTTACATTTTACATTTACTCATTTGGCAGATGCTTTTATCCAAAGCGAATTTACAAGTGAGGTACAAAACAAGCAAAACTCTAAGTCAAGGAGAAAAAACTAAAGCAAAGCAAAGAACTATCAGAAGAAGTTTGTTCGTTTTATAAGATAGTGCTTTTTTTTCGGAAAAGTTCTGTCTTCAGCAGTTTTTTGAATATTGGGAGTGAGGTTGCTGATCTTGTAGAGCTGGATAGTTCATTCCACTATTGTGGGACCACAGAGCTCAAGAGCTTTGCAGTGGATATTTTGTTCTGTGATGGAACCACTAGATGCCATTCGTTAACAGAGCGCAGTGGGCGGGCAGGGATGTAGATCTGAATGAGGGAGTTGAGATAGATAGGTGCAGTTGAGCTGACCACTCTGTAGGCAAGAGTCAGTGCTTTGAATCTGATGCAAGCAGCTACAGGAAGCCAGTGCAAAGACTTGAGGAGCGGGGTGACGTGTCCTTTTTGGATGATTAAAAACCAGACATGCTGCTGTTTTTCTGTATCATGTGGAGGGGTTTAATTGCGCATGCCAGTAATCTTGTCAGCAAGGCATTGCAGTAATTGAGATGTAATTAAATAACAACCAAAACCCTTTAGACTACCCAGCTATACAGCAAGAACTCAAAGAAGCACTAAACACACTAAAAGTGTATGGTTTAGACAGCATCAGAATGTTGCATGTATGAGACTAGCACATCCACTATAAAAAGTGGAGATAAATTAGACCCCAATAACTACAGAGGCATTTGTGTGAACAGACTTTCTGTTGTATCCTGAATGCTCAGATTCAGGCCTTCCTTACCAAACATAATGTGATGAGTAAAAGTCAGATTGACCAACCATATCTACACACTACAGACATTAGTCAATCAACACGTTCACCAGGTCTATACAAACCTTTTGATTCTAAAGAAATACTGCCAAAACTGGGCTCTGACAGTCAATCTGAAAAAAAACCCTCAAATTATGATTTTCCAGAAAAAAAAAACAGATTACAGGATAACAGATATTCAACACTGCAACAGTATACACTTTACATTACGACTATCTGGGTTTAAAAATCAGCCCATCTTGAAGTTTTGCACTGGCAGTGGACAACTAAAAGAGAAAGCTACAGGAGCATTCTGTGCTATTTAATGCAAAGTTACCCAAACACAGATATTCCTGCTACAGTATGGTGTCCAATTGAAAGCTTCAATTCTGGACACATTTAAACTCAAGCCCCCCCGACACACTTCAACATGAAGCATTTAAAATCCAAAAAAAAGACCAGCCCCATCTGCCTGCTGTCTCTGAGACTCCAGACCAGCTCTAATAATCAAAACCAAAGAGAGAGAAACACCTTGGTAAAATCTCAAAAATGTTGCCAGGTTTTTTGAGCCCTTTAGAATCAGACCAAACGCAGATCTTACCGAGGAAAAATAGACACGCATCAGCTGCTTCTAAATACATTTACTATCTATACACACACAGAAATAAACTACTGCCCTAATATATAGTGCTTTTCAACATCTTTCTCTATGTAAATATGTAATATTTCAGTTATTTATACCTTAAAGTTTTTATATTTCAATATGTTATTATATTTTATTTGTGGTTAGTACTGTCGCCTCACAGCAAGAAGGTCCTGGGTTCAATTTCCATTTCATTACACAGACTGGAACATGTCATTGGTATTAAAGGAACAGCACTTGGTTGGTTTTAAATCTGTCAGATAGGTTTCAATTTGTTCATGTTAATGATGAAACAAAAGTTAATAATGGAGTCTTACAGGGTTCTGTGCTTGGACCAATACTTTTCATTTTATATATTTTTCCCCTAGGCAGCATAATTAAGAAACACTCTATAAGCTTCCATTGCTACGCAGATGACACTCAGCTATATTTACATTTACATTTACATTTACATTTACATTTAGTCATTTGGCAGGCGCTTTTATCCAAAGCGACTTACAAGTGAGGTACAAAACAAGCAAAACTCTAGGTTTTAAGTCAAGGAGCAAAAACTAAAGCAAAGCAAAGAACTATCAGGAGAAGTGTGTTAGTTTATTAAGATATGAGTGCAAATTTTTTTTTTTAAGTGCATTTTTAAGTGCAAAGAAAGTTACGGAAAAGCCATTAGCCATTAAACCAAATGAAACAGATCAATTAGTCAAACTTCAAGAATGTTTAAAAGACATAAAGGCCTGGATGTCCCGCAATTTTCTACTTCTTAATTCAGACAAGAAAGAAGTTATTCTATTTGGGCTCAAAAACCTCAAAGATATGTTGTCTAATCATATAGTTACTTTAGATGACATAGCACTGGCGTCTAGCACTACTGTGAGAAATCTTGGGAGTTATCTTTGACCAGTATATCTCCTTTAACTTGCATTTTAATGAAATCTCTCGAACTGCCTTCTTCCAAATGATGAATATCTCTAAAAAATTAGAAGCATCCTGTCTCAAATTGATGCTAAAAAATTAGTCCATGCATTTGTTATTTCTAGACTGGACTACTGTAATTCCCTTCTAATAGGATATTCCAGTAACTCCTTAAAAAGCCTCCAGCTGATCCAAAATGCTGCAGCCAGAATTCTGACTGGAATTAGTAAGAGAGATCATATTTCTCCTACATTAGCTTCTCTCCATTGGCTCCCTCTAAAATCTTGGATAGAATTTGAAATTCTTGTCCTCACTTATAAAACACTTAATGATCAAGCCCCTTCATATCCTAAAGACCTAGTACCATATAATCCCAACAGAACACTTCACTCTCAGAGCACAGGTCTACTTGTGGTTCCCAGAGTTTCCAAATGTGGAATGGGAGGCTAGGCTTAAAACTTTCCTTTTTGATAAAGCTTATAGTTAGAGCTGCTCCAGGTGACTCTGAACCATCTCTTAGTTATACTGCTATAGATTTTGACTGCTGGGGGACCTCCCTTCACAAACTGAGCTCCTCCTCCTTTCTCCAGGTACTCATATGCCACCATTGCTTGCTATTAACTTTGTGTCCCCTCTCTCTCTCTCTCTCTGTCTCTCTCTCTCTCTCTTGCAGGCATTCTCGGCCCAGTAGCTGTGTATTCCAGGTGTTCAGCTGCTGGCCCATCCAACCTGCCTCCCTTTTGCTTGTTGTTGATGTTATTGATTTTGTGACCTGCTGTTCTTTTGCTGCTCTTTCAGTCCACTCATCCTAACCGGTCAAGATAGATGGCCACCAACCTTGAGCCTGGTTCTGCTGGAGGTTTCTTCCTTTCTAAAAAAGGGAGTTTCTCCTCTCCACTGTTGCATAGTGCTTGCTCAAAGGGGATTTGTTGGGTTTTCCCTATTAGTTAGTTGTATTGTAAGGTCTTAAACCTTACATTGTAAAGTGCCTTGAGATGACTTTTGTTGTGATTTGGCGCTATATAAATAAACTTGAATTGAATTGAATCTACTGATGCATAAAATTTGAGACTCAGTTTTTGTGTTCCATGCTTCATTAGCTGCAAAAGTTTCTAATAACCCGCTAAATGTGCATGCTTTATTCTGGCCAACACTTATATTTTACCACATACATAAAGCACAGTGCAAACAACTAGCCGACCAGTGTGGAGCAGACAAAGCCAGACCCCAGTTATTATTTTGCATTTTAACAAAGCAAAACAGAGATAAGACCTCTCTATATACAAACTGTTATTACCACCGCTCTGGGACACTCCAGTTAATGTGATAGTCCACCTGTTTCCTGTATAAAAGCAGGAAACAGCTAGAGGCTGAAATGATTTCATCTGTGGAAAAACTACTCACTGCTACAAATTAGTATTCTTTTTTTAAATTTAAATTAGCAAGAGATTGTATTTTTGTAAAGCTACACAGCTAATTGTCAGCTGTGAATACTGTCACCGTCAGTGTAGTCCTAGCAGTAGGGAGACTAACTACAAAGGTTAGCTCAGGTAACTTTTGAATAGAGATGGTTAACAGGTTGGCACGCTATATTTTAACATAGAAAAAAATCTGACAGGACCCCACTCACCTTGGTGACTACTACTTTTGCACCCTTGTTGATAAGCTGGACCACATTCTCAACTTGTCCTTTATGTGAAGCTATGAGGAGGCGCTCGGAAAGTGCGAGGACCTCAGCTGCATCCTGCTGGCTCATGAAGCAGGGCGGGTGATACTGCTGTCTTCAGACACAGTATTGCAGACAGTGGGCTATATTAGCTGTGGTGGTGATCTCTGATGTCCTCTAACTCATGGCGAGCTCAGTTGCAGACAGGTCAAACAGGTGCTGGAAAAGCTGTCGGCACTGACGATTCTGTTGCTACCAAATCCATTCAAACTCCAATGTCTTCACTTCATCTTCTCAGCTGATTAAAAGAACAGACAACACACACAGTGTAAACAAGACAGCCTTTTGCTCCACTCATAGTAGAATGGAGAAAAATGGAGAATGAACAAAGTGATCAGACATCTCTACTATCCAGGTTGCAAAAAAAATGTACAATTATCATGGGATCATGTAAGCAGGACAGATAATCCACAATGAGAGCCAAAGACTGGGGTCAAATTTGGTCCCAGGGTGCCTGCGGCAAAGTAAAGCAGGAAGGTAAGACCTTGAGAGACATGAAAAGCTTCAAGTGTATGCAAACAGCATATGGCACATGTTTGTTGACATGTTTCAAGTGTCTCATATTTATCCTAATTAAAATCCATTATCTGTCAAACAATCTGTTTCTCTGTCTTTACAAGCTGATCCTATACTAGAACTATTAATGTCTTCACCAGTAGCTCTTATTTCTGATAAGGTACATGTGTCACAGACAATGTGTTTTTGCACATGCATTGAGTGCGTCTGTATTTCCTCTACCACGTGGACTGCCCTGTGCACAAAAATAAAAACTTGAAGTGGTGTCCTATCACTTCTACAGCATTTGGCTGAATCTGAACAGGGAGTATAGCCCTATTTACTTCAGAAGTCATCCCGATACTTTAATCAGCTGCCGGGGTCATCAATAAACACCAGTGACCTGGTGTAAGTTCTCCATGCACCCAAAGGTAATTCCACAGGGCTCTGTGTTTGGACCATTTATTTTGACTCTTCACGACTGCAGTAGGCAATATTATTAAAAACATGAAACATGTTTGCTTGTTACAGCACAGGTAACAAGCAAACTGTACACAAGAGTGTTGTCTGTTCACACATATAACTATATATGTATTTAATTAAATCGTAGCCAATCTGTTATGTAAGATTAATTGCGCAGTCTTATTTTAAGACTAGCCATAAAACTTTATTTTACTCAGTCAGAAATGGCTCAGATGTTTTAACTCTGTTATGCTCTGCATCCACTTATACACCACCATTGCATGTCATTGCATGAACAGTTTTCCACTTTTCCTCATACCATTTTATATGAACTTTGACCCAGATAAGACAACGACTGACGTCTTCTTTGCATGATAGAGCTAGATAGATCAAATATCATCACACATCACATCAAATATTGTGTTTCAGTCTTGTCACAGAGATTTCTCAATTTTTCTGAAATAGTTTGACAGTTTACAGACTCAGCCTTTCACAGATTAGTGAACCTCTGCTCATCTTTACCTCTAAGAGACTCTTTAAGATGATCTTTTAGAGCCAATCATGTTACTGACCTGTTGCCAGTTAACCTAATTAGTTTCAAAATGTTCTTCAAATACTTAGTACCCAAGTTCTTTAGGCGTGTTGCTGTCATCAACCTCAAAATTATTTTGTACTTAGTTATTTATATTTATATATACTTATTTTTCTTAAAATGGTACAGTTTTTCACTTTAAATATGTCATATGTTTTTAAGTTCTATTGTGCAAATGGTTTTATGATATTTGCTAATTATTCAATTCAATTCTATTTTTATGTAGATTTTAGGATCCCAACTATTTTATATATATATAACTTGGGATGATGTACAATACTTTGTTCTGATGGCTCCTTCCTGGAAAAAGATAACTTTTAAATTGCATTTATTTTAACTATTTTCTAATGAATCTCATGAATCGAGCCACACACAGGGCATAAGACAACACTGACTCTATACCTCCAATCTGCACAGGAAGAGGCATAGCTCATCTGATACCGGGAGTCTAATATGCAATAGCAGTCTGCCTGTGTTGTTCATTTTGGGAAACAGCAAAGAACATGGTACAAATGACATCAGCAAGATTAATTCATAGCACCACAGGCATGCATGGCTAAATCCAGAGAGAAATGGATTATTTCCAGTAAAATGAACATTAGCCATCCATGTCAACTCAGCCATGAACACTCGGCTCAATGCAGTTGTGCATTTACAGATACACAAGCATAGTAAAATAATGTGGTTGTTTTTTCTGTATTTGTATTGCATGAGTATTTATGCCTGTAGATATGTCTGATGAGTGTGCCTGATGGCGCCCAAGCACCTGGATGGTATAAGATGTCCTGTTCTAAATGGTAGACAAAAATCAATGCTGTTTTGTGTTTTGTTTATTCTGTCTGCACTTTTATTGTTCTAGCACTGTTTGCACAGGATGCACTTTATGTGGCTAGGACAACTTAGCAGTCCTCAGCTCTATGTTCTGTCTTGTCACTGTCCTATGTAGCACCATGGTTCTGGAGAAACGTTGTCTCATTTCACTATATACTGCGTCAGCTATATGTGGTTGGAATGACAATAAAGCTTCTTGAACTTGAACTTGAACTAAAGAAGCATGTAGCTCACTTCTGCCTAAAGATCTGTTTAAATGGATGCTCTGTGACAACACTAGAGGACATCCAGGGTTTCCTTCAGCATCCCAGTTAACCTAAAATAACAATCATTGTTTAAGGAAATATAAGAGTTACTGAGTATCTCTAAAACACTGTTGAAGCCTGTCTTGCCAGACTAAACATGTTTAACACAGTTTTATGCCAGTAGACTTCAATAAAACCAATAGCAGCATCACAGACATTTACCAACAATTAAGTAACCAGGAAATCTGCATATATAGTGCAGACTGTCTAAATTAAAGAAATATCCTTTGCTGATGTCTTACTTAGACATCTACAGGGAACTTTGTGTTGGATCCACACTGGGCTTGAATTTCAGTGCGGGATTGCATGAATTGCACATAATTGTAATGATTCCTGCAAATCTATCGCTTCTAAATCAGGAAACTCCTGCATTCATTTACAATAATTTTAAATAGTAACAAGAACACAGTGTGTGGAGGCCTTCGTCTCCATTGCCACTAGATTTCTTGGTCTTGGTTACCAATCAATCAATCAGCTATCTGTTATAGTACTGCAATACAATGTATTGTAAGTATATTTATCACAATGTCTAGATTCAAAAAACATCAAAAAAATGAAAGAAGAAAAGCTGTAATGCAATGAGTTAGTCCAGTCATCTAATGTAGGAATTTCTGTTCTCAGCCATTTTCTTATGCCTTCGTAGTGCTACTTCCAGAACTTCTTTATATATTTTAGCAGCTATAGGCAACCCCATAGCATAATTAAATTTTGTGTTCTACAGAAAGGTTCTTAGAATCTTCTATGTACTATTCTTATACAGAACGTCAGTCTTCTATCCAAATTCACACCAATTTAGAGCACATAAACTTTTTTATTGTTGTTTTTGTGTAATGATGTGGCTCTTGCACCTGTGGAAATGCAAACCGGTTTTTACACAGTTATCAAGTATTATATGCACCAAGACACATTCTTCTTATACTTGCATAATTGGTTGATAAAACAAATTCTGAAAATTTTAAGTTAACCAAACAAATTGTGGAGTACTAAATAATACTGAAAACAGATGGTCACTTCACTGAAGCTGAAAGGCTGCTGATACACTACACTTAACATTTGAATGACAACCCTTTGCCAATGGAAAATGAATAAGATTAAGCAGGGGTGGCGGGGTTCTCTCCTTGACTACATTCCAGCTGATTCTGCAGAAGATCCTTTTCAGTCAAGAGACGCGCAAACAAAGCAGACCTGGCAGTCACAGTAAGGCTTCTAACATGCAGCTAGGCAACAGGGCTTTTGTGTAAACTTTCAGGAACTCAGGACTTGGTTCAAAAACAAGAAATGCCAAGCCCTCGCTTTTCACATGGCTCAGTAAGGAGGCCCTGGAGAATACTTATTAACCTGCTTGCTCCTGAAAAACAACTGTGTCCTCACACTGCTTTATGTCTGTTGTTTCCAACAGGTGGGCAATCAAAATGAGAAATGTAAAGCATTCTTGATAAAAATTAGAAAGAAATTCATGTTAACAAAATTAAAATTCAGGCATAGTAGAGTTCAATTCAATTTAATTCCAGTTTATTTATATAGCGTCATTTTACAACAAAGGTCATTAGGTCATTAGTCACTAGGTCTCTAAGGGACGACATTGCTGGAATAACAAAACTTGCTTTGACGTCTTGACTGGGTTGGAGTTTTGAAGGAGGTGATAGCTAACAAAGAACCAGGAAAACTAAATATATGGAGAGAGGTAGACCCAAACTATTCCAGCAAAGCACCCCCACAACATAAGAAAGAACTGGATCTCCTCATTGTATCTTTCTCTTGGTTCACACCACATATACACTTGCTCAGTCGTTGAAGTTGACTATAGTAAAGGATGACTCATCTGGCCCTGTCACTTTTTTCCTCATTCTGTAGACCAGTGCTTGTTTTTGCCATCACCACTATATGCACTATAGCTATTCAACAATACACCTCTCTATTTAATTGTTGATAGACTGTTATTGCTGACACAATCTTACAATTTCCAGTAAAAACATTCTCAGTCACCTGAAAAAGAGTTTCTCTTCAGTTTTCTCTTACACACTCTATTTTACTAATGCAAAAGCATCACTGTCACTGTTCCTATTGAAATATCAGCCAGACGAGCATCTTTATGGCTACAGGTTCAAACACACCTAGATCTTTTCATCCTTACATCTTGATTTATCATTCAAATAAACTGGGCCTGCTCAATATTTTTATGCATGCCACAGAGCATTGCCACCACAGAGTTAATTGCTCAGTTATACCATGCAGTGAAACTGTGTTGAAGCCTCTGCACTTCTGGAAGTAGGAAAACTTTCTGCTACAGCAGAACTGACTAGGGTTGACTGGAGACATTCATTTATTCATTCATCTTCTATACTGCTTAGTCCCCGCAGGGGTCACGGGAGTGCTGGAGCCTATCCCAGCCGGCTTACGGGCGAGAGGCGGGGTACACCGTGGACAGGTCGCCAGTCTATCGCAGGGCTGACTGGAGACACTTTTTAATTAATTTATTTAGAGTTTATTAGGCTACATTATGTTTATATAGGCTACATTATATTATATTGGTAATGTAAGATCAGCACGGCGTGTGCTGTGTCTGTGAAGCTGGTATGTATTGACTAATACATGAAAACAGAGTAGCTGAGGACTACACCCATAAACTGAGTTTTCTTTGTTTTTGGCAGTTTGGAGGTGGAATCTGTACCTCATTCTTATGACGCCTCACCATACCCCACATGGAGTCTGCCTACATATGAGACACACATCAGCAAACAGGAGAGGAGAGACAGAACTTTGTTCTCATACAAGATAGAGAATAGAGTGCTGGACATCTGCTTCTCTTAGAGGCTTCTTCATCTCATCAAATTGCTTACGTCTGTATAGCACCTTTTGTATCAAACAACCTAAAATTCTAAGGGAGCAGCAGGCGTTTCTTGTGACCCAGCTCTTCCCCGTAATTGACTGTTCAAACAATAAATACCTCTAAATGACTACTCTTGGATTTAGTCTTATGCTTGCCTGTGAAAACTGTGTTTGTTGTAAAAAAAAAAAGTATAAATTAACATGAAAAGCACACAGTTGTCTGTAGGAGAAAAGTAAACAACTTTGTATCTGAGAAAAGAGGAAAAGCAGTCAACAGCATTGCTGTGACAAAACACATCTCCACAAATCCCTGCCACTGGCTTAAATTGTCTGTTTTCTGCACCAGGGCCACTCCTGCAAGCTGCCAATATACACTGGACACATTTGATTGAAGTCAGCAGCTGAGGACTTTGACAAAGATAAAAAAAATAGAGAATAAAATCTTAGCCAGAGCCTATGGGCTGTATTTACATTAAGTCGTTTGGCAGATGCTTTTATCCAATCCCATCATGAATCCCCACATTTCACTAAAATTTCAGCCATCTGTCTTTCCTGCACCAGTCAGGGACAGTGTGCCAAAACCAGATTAAAACAATACTTAGAGCCACTCACTAATCCCAAGATTTGTTTCAGTCACTGCAGCAGTAAGGCAGAGAGCTTCTGTATTTATTAGTTATTAGAAATTATGTTGGTAAAAAATACAATAAACATCCCGGAGAATGCAGGACAAATAATTGTTATAATTCTGTTTAATCATTGTCAAGCCATCATGCATTCTTTGCAGAAACATGGAAAGCTAACATACTGTTGTCTAATCCAGAGGACATTGGAATCATACCTTCTGTCATTCATGTGACAGTTGGGCCAGATGTGATAGCCATCTTAACAAAAAATGCAGGGGTCAATCTAAACATTAATCTAATACTAACAACATGGAGAGCCTTTTAGTACACCACTAAAATATTTCAAAGCACATCTAATGACCTAGAAATCTAGTACATATAAATAAATATCTAAAATTATTTCTACAGAGAAAGAAAGTATAAACAAATAAGAACAAACTATTAACCTTGTGAATTTGTGAATACTGAAAGCACTGGTTCTAATTTCTTATTACCTTTCAGTGTTATCTAATGACAAGTTTGGAAGCAAAATATAAACAAATTGCTTACAATATTAAAGCTCTTTTCACATTTACATAACCACTATTTTGTAGCCCAATCATATATAGTTCATTTATTGTGTTTCTGTGCAGGGCCATAGGTATTTCAGTATGTTCAGAATCACCTGACATATCACAAAGTAGCTATTGTATTAGTGAGTCAGATCCTTTATTTAAAAATATGTTTTTGCAGTTTATGTAACTGACTATGATCTTCTTGTTGTTTGGAATACTGTACATATTTTATGTTGAGTGTTACATCTGTGCCCACAGGGTCAACGATTGAGTGACCATTCCCTCCAACAGCATCAGCAACAAGGTATGTTTTCAATTTGCACGAGTAGTATTTTTCTTTTTAATTATTCAACACCGATATACACTGCACAAAAAATAAAGGGAACACTTGCACAACACATCCTAGATCTCGATGACTGAAATCTTACAGTTGAAAATCTTTTATTCTATTTATTACATAGTGGAATGCATTGACAACAAAATAACGAATGAAATACAGGAAATAAAAATCATTATCCCATGGAGGTCTGGATTCAGAATCATACTCAAAATAAAAGTGGAAAAGTCAGATCACAGGCTGTTCCAACTTTCCTCAAGACAATTCCTCAAGACAATTTAAAATGTGGCTCAGTAGTGTGTGTAGCCTCTACGTGCCTGTATGCACTCTCTACAGCGCCTGGGCATGCTCCTGATGAGACGACTGATGTTCTCCTGAGGGATCTCCTCCCAGACCTGGATCAGGGCATCATTCAACTCCTGGACAGTCTGTGGTGCGACGTGGCGTGGATGAAACGAGACATGACACCAGAGGTGCTCGATTGGATTCAGGTCTGGGGAACTGGCAGGCCAGTCCTCATCAATGCCTTCATTATGCAGGAACTGCTGACATACTCCAGCCACATGAGGCCTAGCATTGTCATGCATCAGAAGGAACCCAGGACCTCCCCAGACCATCACTGACCCACCACTCAACCGGTCATGCTGGAGGATGTTGCAGGCAGCAGAATGTTCTCCACAGCGTCTCCAGACTCTGTCACATACGTCACATGTGCTCAGTGTGAACCTGCTCTCATCCGTGAAGAGCACAGGGCGCCAATGGCGAATCTGCCAATCCTAGTGTTATCTGGCAAATTCCAGTCAGCCTGCACAGTGTTGGGCTGTGAGCACAGGCCCCACTTGTGGAAGTCAGGCCCTCATACAACCCTCATGGAGTCTGTTTCTGACAGTTTGAGCAGAAACATGCACATTAGTGGCCTGCTGGAGGTCATTTTGTATGGCTCTGGCAGTGCTTCTCCTGTTCCTCCTTGCACAAAGGAGCAGATAGCTGTCCTGCTGCTGGGTTGTTGTCCTCCACGTCTCCTGGTGTACAGGCCTGTCTCCTGGTGTCTTCTTCACGCTCTTGACACTGTGCTGGGAGACAGCAAACATTCTTGCCATAGTGCGCATTGATGTGCCATCCTGGATGAGCTGTACTACCTTTTGTGGGTTGCAGACACCGCCTCATGCTACCTCTAGTGGTGAGGGCACTGGCAAAATAATAATAATAATAAAAATAATGGTGCAGTGATTAGCACTGTCGCCTCACAGCAATAATGTCCCGGGGTCATTTCCCGGGGTCGGCCAGGGTCTTTCTGTGTGGAGTTTGCATGTTCTCCCTGTGTTTGCGTGGGTTCTTTCCGGGCACTCTGGCTTCCTTCCACAGTCTAAGGACATGCAGTTAGGTTAACTGAGGACTCTAAATTGCCCGTAGGTGTGAGTGAGAGTGTGAATAGTTGTTTGTCTATATGTGGCCCTGCGATGGACTGGTGACCTGTCCAGGGTGTACCTTGCCTCTCGCCTGTAAGCCGGCTGGGATAGGCTCAAGCACACCCGTGACCCCTGCGAGGACTAAGCGGTTCAGAAGATGAATGAATGAATGAATGTTTTATTTGTAAAGCTCTTTATGTTTTTGGTTAAATCTCAAAGTTAAAATTTTAATTTATGAGCCCCAGATCAGTTTTTAGATTAGGTAGGCACAACACTGGGGCATCTCTACTTTGTGACAATTTTGCTCGACTTGAGTCAAACTGAGTCACTGCACCTTTGTGTAAATTTCACTTGATTTTTCTAGAAGCTACACTGGTAAAACTGCTGTGCTGTGAGCTAGAAAATATTTTTATAGTGATTATTATCCCTTGATTGTCAGGGTAGGAACAAATGATGTGGACTTGAGATGAACTTGAGCCCTTCATGACTTTCCTGTGTATCACCTGCATGAGGATTTTGAGAGTTCCTGAAGGCCTGCAATGATACGTACTAATTGCTGACACAGAAAGACCAGTCACTGCAGTGTTAACATACTGTTAACGCTGATTAACAATTATTCAGAAGTGCACTTTAATCAACTGTGAATTAGGATAAAGTACTGTATATTGTGGTCATCTATCAAGTATATTATTACTGCATCACTAGCAAACTAACAGTATATATAAAGGTTTGTTTGTAGTATACTTCAAGTATATTTCTATAAACAAAAAAGTGGGCCAATTTAGTCCCATTAAGTGTTAAAATAGTACACTAGCAAGTATACTAGAAGTACATAGACGTATACTTACTATATTTGAAGTATAT
>OMLM01000879.1:15164-26788 GCA_900302695.1 Helostoma temminkii | reverse complement strand
ATCAGTTTGACAGTGAGGCTGTGAATTGTATGAGCTTTAAAGTATAAACATGTTTAATTAGCACATCAGATGTCTTCTTTATCACCTTAAATTCATTAAAGCAGTTGCACTTTTGGCTCTACTGTATTCACACTGTCTTAATTGAAGCAGTTTTAGCATTAGTGCCCTAGTCACTGCATAAGACATTTTGTTATTCTGGTCTATGAGTACAAAGATAGGACATGCTTGAAATTGATTGAATAAATGACAGACCCTCACTAATGTTGACAACTGCCTGTTAGTGCCTGGGGTGTCATATGATGGGCCCTGTTATGATTCACTTGGAGCTCAGGCCCTCAAAAATGGGCCACTGTGACCTTTCCCTTGGGTACAAGAGTTGTCTGAGAGAGAACAGCTGATGCAGCTGTTTGTACTGTAGCACTTTTGCCATTTGCAAACGTCTTCAGCATTCATAACCTTTTCTGCCATAAGCGCTGTTATTCATAATCTTCATGATCAGGGTTGATAGGCTAAGCCTAGTAGACATTTAGGTCCACGTTTCCTCTAGTGTCAGTGTTTCCACTTGGCCCCGGTCACATTGTGTGCATGAGGAATTCATGTTTTGTCTTGAATATAAAAAGTTCTGAAATCAGTGTATTATTTTACACAAATGGGGTCTACAGTGTATTAAATTGATGAAGGATCTTAAATTACTCACGCTTTTAAAAGGCCCCCTGACAGCGTACATGGCTATATGCATGGAATTCTTCCCACATCGCTCACTTTGTTTTTACTAATGCATGCAGTTGGTTCTCTGCATCCTAATTTTGTGTGTGTTTGTGTGTGTGTGGAAGACAGAGAATGACAAAGAGAGAGAGAAAGACAGAGCTAGTTTAAATCTGGTACCTGTGTCACTACCAGTTGCCCTAGAATGAAAATTATATTGATATTTCATACAGTGGATGTAGATATATGTAAGATTACCCTTTGGGGACTTTTGCTCTCCTTTGAATTAGGACTCAGAATAATCTACTATGAATTTTTATTCTTCTTAATCATAAAAAAGGCTATGTGGAAACAGCAGAGCCAGAGTTGATTAAAGTGCAGCTGAGATTCATTGAATCTGGCTCAGAGCTCGAAGGAGTGTTTTAAATAGGAGTCCATTTAACAAAATGTTATGTTCTTAATGGGAAGGTAATAAGATGGTCTTTATCTTTTATTGAAAAAAGTGGAGTCGTTTCCCAGCATGATGTATGCTTTTAAGGAGAAGTACTTTGAGCAAAGGAGGTAGAGCGGAAGGTAGAAATATCATGAAAGGAGCTGACTTTTGATCATATAGTTAGCATATGTATGACAAATTCTACACTGTGGATACCTCCAGGGTTGGAGCATTAGAAGCAGTAAGAAGAACTATACATCACATTATCTAAAAAGTATTCTTTCATGCAGGTTTGGCCCAAAAGCAGAAGAAGTAGACATGACAAGTCAAGTTAATTCCTATCTCACATCTGTTTCTGATGATGACAGAAATCTCCTACTCTTGCTAAATTGTAGTGCAATCACATTATAATGAAAAGTGCGAACGGCTAGGATAATCTCACAGTTTGTCCGTGTCATGGGATCTAATGAATATCTGTCAGCATGTACTGGGAATTTAAATATAAAAAAAGAACTGAGATGCTTTAAGTACTGTTTGTAAAATACGTATATTATTTATTCTTATAACCCACAGACTATGAGCAGTTTTAGTTTAATCTTAAAACACACCTGAGTAACTGCTACTGGGAGTGATGCAAATATGTTTTCTAAAATGGGAATAAGCTCCAAAATGATTTTTGTTTTATGCCTGAACATCGAAGTGTCCCTGTTAAGACAGTAAATATATGCAAGATGGTTTTAATGTTTTATTTCATAACACCAGTATGTTAAGTTTTAAATTGAAAAAAGTAGTTGAAATATAAAAACAGATTATTTCATGTTGGCAACAAGCCACGTCCAATATCTTGAAATGGGAGTTGTGTTTGGATAGTGTAGAAAGAAAAAGAAAGAAAGAAAGAAAGAAAGAAAGAAAGAAAGAAAGAAAGAAATTGATTAAAATGGCTAAAAAGGGAAAAGAAAACAGGCAAGAAGTGTTGACTTTGCCTCATGATTACATCTCATATCTTCTGTGTTCTCTTTACAGAGATCTTTGAACATTACAAGAAAAATGTTTATTTGAAAGATTAAAAGGCAAGAAAAATAACTGTTGTGCACAATACAGTAATTAGTCAAAGCATTGTGTGAAGACGTGTGTTTAGATAATGCAGTCAGGCTGAGTAAATCTTAAGACTGTAAATGTCTGAGTCATGTAACTTAGCTTCTGAGGTTATAATACCCTCATGTTAAAACAGAAAAATAATTGATCTAATGAAATAAACTCTGCAGTAATTCAGAGCATGTGATGCTCTGCCTATAAAACCCCATTTCACGTGATCTATATAGACGTAGGCCTGATCTGATGTCAGTTTTTAATCCTACTTAACATTTTCTTCACTGAATTTAAGATTTTCTGAATTCATTTACATTTCCTTCATGCTTGACAGCATTTGTTGCATAGATGAAGCAACGGAGCGCCGTCAAGCCCATGTCATGTCTTCTAATGTCACTAGATGCATAAGAAACAAGCTTCCCTGCTGTTGTTAGAGGCTGATAATAATGCTTTAAATGTGTATTCTCCTGCTTCAGTAGAATTTATTCTGCACTGTTGTGTGTTTATGGCCCCATTGGCAGGGATGATATGTGCAGGTTAATCTAGCAGGCCTTGTTGTGGTGGCATGAGATGAAGGGGAGGATTTAGACAGGGCTCTCCTGATGTCCCCTTGTGTGAGCTAATTAACTGGTACAGATTGTTCCCCTCACCCCACTGCCTCCCCGCACACAACAGCCCTTCTACCTCTTGCAAACACACAAAACCTTGTGTTCTTTAGCCATTCTTGACACTCATTGTCGAATATACTGGCTGTGTCATCTTCTAATGAATTTTCTTGAGACAGAGAGGTCAAGTCTTTAAATAAATGCAACTATAATGTCAAAGGCCTCTGACATAACCTCGTGTTAGACTATTTACTCTTAATTGCTCATGCTTTTAGCAGATCTGGACATTCTGTCTGAAACATTTTAATTTTTTTATCCTGATTCATACTGTTCTACCTTTGACCTATCATCTACAATAGTTAAAAAGCATTTAAAACACACATTATTCTGTCAACTCTGAATTATTTGGCTAAAAATTGCAGTTTCTCTCGGTTTTTAACATTTACATTTAAGCTGAAGTTTTTATTGCTGCTTTACATTTTACACATTTCAAGCACACTGAGAAGTGCATAGGTCAGAGCCATAATTCAATAACAATACTTTGAATAGAAATATTCACGTGTTACTTCAATATATGTGTGCTGAATAAGAAAATGACTTCTTTTCTTTTTCCTTTAAGGTTCTGTGTTCGTGTGTGTGTGTGAGAGAGAGAGAGTGTGTGTGTCTGTGTGAGAGTGTGTGTGTCATGCAGTTATGTGGAGTATCTTTTAACCAGACAAGTTTTAGTTCTTGATGAGTAACTACTGTTCTGACTTGAGTGGGAAGTTCATTCCACTGGAGAGGCAGCAGAGAGAAGAATCAAGGCCAGGTGATGAAGTAATGACAAGTTTACCACCAAGAATGGAAAGACTTTGAGAGTACAGAGCTTAAGGGTTTTTTTGTGTGTTATTTTTTGTTATATTAATGTGCAGGGCTAAAAACTAGCAGAATAAAAAAAATCCTGCACCTACAGTAAATGATTTGCCTGTACACTGTTTTTTTTAAAGAAGAGTATCTTCTTCCTTCAGAAACATGTTTTTCTCTTCCATCTGTCTTCCTTTTCCATGTATATCTATGAAGGATGAAGTCATTAAGACCTACACTAATCCTTTCATTATGCTGTCGTCTTCACTGGCATATGTTATCTTCTCCCTGTCTTGGTTATCCTGTGGACTAAAGCAATTAGTGTGCTGCAATTGAAACATCAAGTAATTAATTCATTTTTCGTGTTTAGCATACATTGTTTGATGCCACGCTCCAAGTGGGGGATGAGTGTGTTTATGGGTCAGCTGTAGTGGAGGGTAAGAATAGCAGTCGGGATTTTATGGAACTCTTGGCACATGGGGCACCCACCCAAGGCCATAAAGTATATAACATGCAGCGTAATGTCATTTAGACCTTGGCAAGCTTCTTGTGGCCCACTCAGGGGACTATCTCGCCTCCACGGCGCTATCTCTCTCATCCTCTCTATTCCCTCTATGTTTCCCCTGCCTCCTCTTTTCATCTGTTCCATTGCTCCATGCCACATTGTTGTATTCTCTTTCTTCACTCTCTTCCTATTCTTCGTTTCCCTCACTCTCTTGTCATCACTCTTCTTCCTCTCCTCCCTTTCATCCTAATCTTCTACCCCTCTCTCTGTACATCCTCTGCCTTCTGGTACATGCCCGTCATCTGCGACCAGGGTGCCACAGACCGACGCAACACACTGCAGTGCCATGATCCAGAAACTCCACATTAACACTGGGATTTCACCCAGAGATTATTTAAGTGTGGCATGCCTGCCAGGCAGGGTTCTTCTCTGTAATCTCTGCAGCCCCATGAATAGAGTAGGACTGGGAAAGAGGGGATTTGGAGCAGTTTGAGGGCTGATTGGGTCCTAGAACGGGTACACTGTGGGCTTTTAGGCATTCTCAATATTTCAGTTCCATATGGAGTTGGATTTAGGTGGTGGGGGTGATAGCGCAATGTGTCACAGAGAAACTGAGGTTAAATCCTTGGCAGAATGATCCTCTTCTTCTCAGTTAGCTATGTATCCTTCTGAGGTTTGCAAAGTAATTTAATTTGAGGTAATTGTAGCACGATCCATAATTAAAAGGATTAAAATGCATGCCATTTATAGATGGGCTAAAGGAAATGAAATGATGAGGCCGCTGGCACCGTTTCTGCTCATGGCCCATACATGTCTTTCCTTTCATATCCACTCCTTTGTCAGTGAATTCAGATTTGCATTATTTAATGTGTCACAGGATTCAAATGTAGGATAAAAATAACAACCACAGACATACACAACAATAAAACCACATGTCTGGCTGCTAGCTAAATATTACTAGTTTGTGTACGTTTCATTTCATTTATTTTATCTTTTAATGTGCTTGTCAGTGGCTCATATTGTTGCTCTCGTGTCTCAGGAAATGTGTGCGTGTGTCTGTGTGTGATGACAGAGCGTGTCCTCGACTCAACATGGTCACCCTCTCACAGCGACAGAGGTCTTTGACCCCATCAGAGTGTCAGAGCGCCTGCTGATTTTTTGACATTGAGAGGGGAACAGACAAAGCTACTCATCAAATATCCAATGACTGAGAGGTCTGCAGGAGGAATGGGTTTTGACAGAGTGCCATTTACAATTTACTATCTATTCCTTGCTACTTCAACTGCTGAAGGCTTTCTTCTTATTGATGTAGCAAACTAGCAGTTTTCCCAACTTATTTTGTGTCCACTTTAAGATACACCTTAAACAATTTATTTTTTCTCTTGATCAAACACAGATTTTCAGGAAAATATAGCTAAATCAGTGTATCAGTGCAGACAAGCAAAATAATGTAACATTTTAGTGTTACTCCTTAAGATGTATTATCTTTTTTGTGATTCAGTGTTTTATGAACTTTGAGAAAAAAAGTCTTGACATTATGTCATCTGTATTAGCACCATAACTCCCCCCAAACAAACAAACAAATTTGTTATCACTTAGTATTTCGTCAGTTTACTAGTTTACTTTAACTCCCCTAAGCTCAGTATTAAGGTCTCCCTTCGTAATTAAACACATGTTCATCTGTCTTATGATTTCATGTTTTGATGGCATATGGTGGGACTGTGACATGTGCTCCAAATACACCTGAGTGAACACTCCTTTGATCCTCATGCTGCATGGTCTGCAGTTGCATGCTGGAAAGAGCCATTACAACAGGAGTGGCAGGAGAGACTCATGATGGTAGGAACAGATGTAAGGATTTACAAGCACCTTGATGCTTAGCATTTACACAAGGCAGCATAATAAAAATATTCTCTTATCATCACTCCCTCAGAGAGCCAGTGAGAGAACATAATCCTTGAGATTAGTTTGATTGATTTGTTTCTTCCAAGCATGATTCAAAATAGCAAGGTTGTTGTGATCTTATGTCTTTATCAAAACAAGTTGAATGGAAACGGGAGCATACACAGAAAGTACAATGAATTCTGTTGTGCCTTAATAATACAACTGACACAATTGAAACAAAAGCTTAGATTTTTCAAATGAGCTAAAACTACACACGGGTATACAAATATAAACTCATGTTACAGTGAAATGTGACAATGATGAAAAGAAGTTTGGAAAAGTGCTGCTCTTTAGCACAGTTAAATGTCAAATACAAACATATTCAGTTGATCTGCAAATAACAATAACTTTATTGGTGTTTATGAAATACTAATTCTTTTTGGCTAAAAAGATACTTAAACTCCAATGAAGTTTGTTTGTTTTATTTTGGTAATTATCAGTAAAAGCACTGCCAGTTAGCTGATATTGGCAAAGCTGGTTATTTCATTGTTTAAACAATGAATTGCAGGCTTGTGCATTAAACACCTGCAGTTTTTAAGGAATTGTCCAAGGTGTCTGACATCTACATCCTTGTATTCTACTGCTTTTTAGGTATTTGACATTGATTTATTGTTAGCTTTTTTATTGTTGTTGTCTATCCCCATATATGCACTCCTCACTCCTGAAGCTGAGTAATTTGCAGCTGCAGAGGAGCCTCCCAATCTAGGCAACAGTTTAAATGTCCTTGACAAGTGCACAGTTTGCAAAGGAGCAAATTTAATTTCCATGGTTTGAAATTTAAAAGGTATCACCTGCTGTAATTGCTTGACTAGGGAATCCATAAATCATTGTTCAGTAAGGTCATCTTGTAATTTCTTCCCTAATGCTGGCATTTATTTTCCTAGCATCCTCTCTTTCTTCTCATTTAATCTCACCAGGTCATTTGAGAGATTAATTGCTGCCATCTTCAAAAACAACAAATTAGTTTCACGCATGTCCCGACATTAAGACTGAGTAAGCACACATATCAACAACCGCGCAGTCAAAATAATGTTGTACTACATTGCAGCTAGATGTCACAAACATTTATCACTGTTCCTCCTTTTACTAAACAATCATGATAAAAGTGGTTTAAGTCAAGAATGACCTAATGCCTAACACATTTTATATCCTGCATTCACCATACCTTCACATAGTAATGTCTCTTTCTTCCAGCATTTCTCTTCAGCACCCCCATCAATGGTCAAAAACCATATCAATTAAATCCGTATTTATCATTATCATACTTAATCATTGCTTGTAAAACTCACTGAGTGCCCCTTTCTACACATACTGTAGCTTCACATAGCAAATCACAGATCCTGCTGTCTTTTGTCTCTCTCTCTTTGGAGTGTAAACTAAAGCTACAATAACAATGACTGGCTACAAAGCACTGACAGTCACATTTACTGTAGATTTCACCTTAGTTGTCAAACATATTCATGAGCACTGGAATACAGTGCAATCCAGTAACTTATCAGTAAGGTAAAACCTGAAACCTTATTAAATGCATGTATATTTTTATAATTTTTTAATTATTTGTTCTGATTTTTCAGTTTGCTGTAAATATATTTGCAAAAAAAATTTTCTGTGTGTTTTTATAACCACACCTTTTCATACTTTAGTATAGAGTTACTGATCATATGTAAGGCCATATTGTAGCTCCAGTCCTGTTCACAGATGGAGATTGGAAGAGGCTTCTGGGTTGCACAGCCCTCCTGCAAGGATGTGATGGACACTTAATTACTTGGCTGACAGAAGTTATTTGCCACCTGCACCCAACAGGGGTTTCTGCCAGGCCCTGACCTCCACTTCCTCCCAGTGCACCTACCAGCTCACAAAGCAGATTTATGCATATGGCTATCACTCACGTTTCATGTTATCATTATCAGGTTTTACAGTACTACTTTGTGCTCTTGCTTCAGCATTAACTTTAAACCTCTTATGTGCAGAGAAGGTACAATATGTGACATCCAGTACTGTATGTGTAGATACAGTATATGAACATATTTGCAGTGATGTCACAAATCTATAAAAGCCATTATCACTTACTGAGTTCCCTCATTAAATCTATCAAGCAATCAAATCATTGGAGACCTGTTACCTGATAAATTTAATGCATTTTTCAACTGTAAATATTCCCTACTATACATATTACACAGCCTTCTTATAAATTTATGTGATCCTGTGGCCTTATATGCAGTGTGTAACAGTGATTTTCTGTTAACAACATAACATCTCTGCAGCCGAAGCAGATGGTTCTCAGTGTTGAAGAGGAGGTGCTAACTTTTTCCATCACTGCCAGTTTAATGCCTGAGGAGTAAATTTTGACACATTTGCTTACTTAACGGGTAGACATAGTTGCGAACTACTTGACCCAGTGAAACTGTGCAAGCTTATGTTTCACTGTGTGACACAAAAAACAAGTACAGATAAACAGTTGATGACTCTGATAATTATGTGTACAGCATAAGTATCTTATGCCTCTTTTATACATGGTATTGATGACCTTGAAACCAGAGGACCTCATATCCATTTAATCAAGTGCACTTTTAATAGACAATAACACACTTATCTTTTCCCTGAGGATATTATGAATTATGAATACATGTATATGTAGCCAGCAGATGTACAAAAATTAAGAATATTAACAGAGAGAAGATGTACCTCATTATTGCAATTACAGTTCTATCATGGGATTAAAATAGTTCTGTTTTAATATGAAATTCCTTTGGGCTCAAGGTAATGATGCACTGAATTACATGTCTTGCTGTCACTACTTCACTGTAGGACCTTTTTGAGTTTTTCAAATTCTGTTATCTCTCACCTCTTTTTGTTTTTTGTATTTATTCTGTACTGGTGTGTCCCTGTCCTTTTTATGCTAACACATTATGCTTATTACTACATGTGTGGGGTTCACTGAGAGAGCACATGCCTAAAAAGCCTTAGTAAAGGCACTCCAAAATAATTTTATGAGAACAGCACCATATCAGTTACACTGTTGTTGCTTTTGGCTACCAGCCATTTATTTGTCCTTGGTGCTCATTGTGATTTTTGTTGAGCTGTGCTGAGTGATTCCAGAAGCAGAGTTAAAGCATATAAAGACAACATACAAGTAATACATGTGATTTTTATTTTTTCATTTTGCACTAACTACGAATTTCAATATATCCGATTAGAGGTAATGATAATTATGTTAACTTGAGCAATAATACTGTTAGACTGAAAAGAAGTTAATGTTACTTAAGATAGACTTAAAAAGTAAAATTTCAAATGCATCATGAAAGTGCATTAGTGTTATTGTGCAGGTCTGCGTGGAGCTACAGCTAGAAAACATAATCTATGATATTGTCCTGCAACTGCATGCATTGTGGTAAACCACCAAGGTCAACCCTGTCTTCTATAAACTATATTTATATGCTACTCATTTGTAAAAGCAGTTTAGTGATATTTTTTAAAACCGTCTTTACTGGAAAATTTTAGTACCAATGTAGTAAACAGGTCAAAGTAAGGCTGTTAAATTTGTGGATGTGAAAACGATTTAATATATGTGAAGTTCTTTCTATCTTGGTGTCATGGCCTGTCAGTCCTGCACTTACCATGAAGGCCTTACCATGAATTTTGGCATATATATTTATCTTCCCAACAAGATAAAATAGAGTAAACTCAAAATTCACATTATTTCAATTCTTTATTGTCCAAACACTGAGCAAATAATAATAGTTATCACATAAATGCTGTCACTATTGTAAGCATAAATAATAATAATAATAATAATAATAATAATAATAATAATAATAATGATAATAATATGAGAAAAGTGTACTGTATCTGTCCCATTGCTATCATCAGTTATACTAAGGGTGTCTGACCAGAAATAGATTGGAGTCACTGTTTAGATGAGCAGGCATACTCACTGACTTAGAACAGAAATTAGATTACAAGGTCAGTGGCTGAGTCTAATGCAGTGGAAGATTAAAGAGGGAGAATAACTCATTTTTACATAGCCATTGTTGTCATGGGGACTGAGCACTTGCACTCATCTGTGTAAAACAGCAATTAAAATTGTGTTTTGAAAATCTGTATGACCATCGTTACTTTCTCTTACAAAGATATAAAACACAAACATGAATTACTAAACTAAATATATAAAAAACCTGAAATTTTCTTAAGTCATGGTGCACATGGTACAGTATGTTACCTTAATGGAAGTGTTTGTTACCAGCACTGTTGAAGTTGCACTGACTTTGCCTTAGCTATCATTTGAGTTAGAGCAGATAGCTGTAGATGGATGAATGGATGATGACAGGGCAGATAAGTATTAAACTTAAGGTCTAGATGTCAGATGTGTTACTTTTATCAAAGATGGCAGTGATGTCAAAACACTCCTTCAGAGTCCACTAACATTGTTCATCTTTTGCATTTAAAACAGTCAAAGTACTGTATATTTTGTTACCCCAAAATACAGTATTTCTTGCCTCTCTCCTAGTTAACTCAGATTTGAGTTGTTTGGTCACAAAGCACTGTAGTGTCGCATGGCCGTAGGCACAAGTTGAATGCTGAGGCAAAAAGTAAAAATGTAGCTTCATCTCACCATAGGCAGGGTGAGGGGTGTTTTCTACTGTGCAGTGGAGTTCATCAGTTACTCTGCTGGTGCCTCCACCACAGAGAACAGTTTTTCACCAGTTTGTTAATCAAATATGCTTTCAGTACTTTTTCCTCTATCACACCATGACAAAAATTGGTTTCGCCTTTATTGAAAGAATATGTGGTCTTTTCTATGCACTAAAGTACCAGAGCTTCACGAGAACAGTCTAATCCGCCCTTCTTTGCCCCATTGCTCTACGTTATCAGCAAAGTACACTTTGTTCTTAATATGAAAATCCAGGCATGTCTACAACTGCTGCATCAACACATTTTCATTGTACCCTCTGACACTTTGTAAGTTACTTGTTTCTTTTTGAGAAAAATCTTTGAAAACCTATTACAGTGCCCAGTACAGTAATCTGCTGGTATCCATACTTGTGAATGGGGTTCAGGTTAATCCAAACAGTCACTAATCAAATGATGTGGATAAAGTAAAGTTCAGTCTATTATAAATGTTTGTTTGCTTCAGGTGCTCCAGCTATCAAAATGATCCCACTGGGCACAATTTAAAACACTTGACCACTTGTACTGCACAGAATTTTGAGTAAATGTGATGTCAGCGTATGTGCTCAGTGCTCCACTGCAGCATCACTTCTTAGGTGCACCACACTTCTGAAGTGCTGCAATCGGTTAAGCTGTATTTGAACTGTGGGAGTCTGTTCAGATGTTTTCTACATCAGATCCATAATGACACATATTTCTCCCAAGATATTACACAAACAAACCAGGGTGGGAAATTATACAAAATGTCAAAAGTCAACTGTGTGGTATTTAAATATGTTGTCAAAAAATACTGCATATAATGTAATATTATGGGCCTTAGGATTTTGGTCCA
>OMLM01000879.1:0-15144 GCA_900302695.1 Helostoma temminkii | reverse complement strand
AGGATTTTGGTCCAGACCAAAAATACCATTTGTAACACTTGCTTGTAAGCTCTTTTGTTGTCCAGCCACTGAGGTGATGCTCTCTTTGCTCAAACTGATAAAACTCAACACTCCTCCTCACTGTAGCAGTGTAAAGTGCAGCAGTCACCTACTGTAGGAACCCCTGGGGGTGGCTTGACCCAGAAAAATGTATTTGTGGTGTACAGTAGAAGACAAGAAGGAAAGATCAGGCTTTTATGGAGTGCCCCTGCCCTGTTAACACTGCAGCATTTCTGACATCTTGCTCTGTGGATCCTAAAGGCCTGGCCACAGTATCAGAGTCAGGACAACTCTAATATTCCAGTTTCCAGATGGTTGTGAAAGCATTGATTCATGCCATATTTATTAGCATCTTTATTGAAGTTAGCAGTTTAAGTTAGTGCAGAATGTAATATGTACAGTTTGAACTAAGTTTTTAACTTTTAAAATACACCCTGGCTGGTGCAATTGCAAAAAACACTATAAATGAAAAATCATCTCTATTCCATAACATCAAGTTAGCTTTCAAATAGGGTTAGAAGAAATATATAGACTCCTGAAACAACAGCTTCATTTTTAATGTTACTTTACTAAAATTCATCAAGTTTGAGAACATTTCATTTACAGTGGATATGAAGTTCACCCCTAGAGTGGTGCAGTGGAGTTTTGACAGAAACACAGAGTGAAACTAGAAGCCAATAGAAATTTTGCCTGTTATTACAATTTACTAAATGACATAGTATATTTTGATTAAAGGGCTAAAAGTTGTGATTGTCATCCGTTAAAACAGGCTTTCAGGGCACATACAGTTCTAAAGCTATGTAGGCTATTTAACAGGCCACTCTCCATTTGCTCTTTTAGAATGCTTCTCACATCATACAGAATAATGCCAACCATGTAACCTGACTAATAAAAGGAAATAATTTGCAGAAATAGTCTTGACACACAATAGAAAGGGATAAATACATATCCAAGAAAACGCTCACCTATAACTGCTGCCAGCAATGCTTCCACAAAATATGTTTTTTTTAGACAGACAGGAATTTCAGTAGATAAATACATCATATACTCTATATCTAGGATATGTTAATTGTGCATTGCCCCGTGTATGAATCAAACAAAATGACTTATTTTTTTAAGATGTAAAGAGTATATTTCTTAAGCTTTACTTCCTCCAGGAATCGGACAGACATCAATAGTACACTACTTGTATATCCCCACACACCATGCTGGAAACAGGACTTTCAACAGGAAAATGGGTCCATTATAGAGCACCTTCTATTGAAAATCTGAATTACAAATTGATCTGAGAATATTTTTAGTGACGTCTAAGCCAATAATACTTCAGTAATCAGTGATCATGAAAATTATGTAAATGACAAGCATTTTTGGCAGACTTTGTATTTTTGTTTTTCTTACTGTTCCTCACCTTGACTTTTCTTTTCTTCCATCCTGCTTTCTCCTTTTTCCTACCTCTGACGACCCTCCACTTCCATTCCAAAGCTTTTTGTTCTTTTTCTATTTCGACTCCTTCCTGCCCTTCATCTCCTCTCATGAGAAGCTTCTGCCTGGCCTCAAAGGGAGCACTAGAAAGGCTCCATCAGCCAGTATAGTATTCTCTCAAGGATGCATCTAGCATGTTGCTCTGTTCTGCTCTGAAGATCTATCCAGCCCTAGATAGCCTTTAGTGTAGATCACAAGACCTCTTTTCAAATTTGCTACAAAAGCTGCATAAAGCTGTAATTCTATGTCTTGTTGGACACCAAGCATATCATTCACACTTTTGTCAAGCTTTGAAACAGATCATATTAATAGAAAGCTTGCTTATAAAACAGCAGTATACAGTGATGGAATGGTGTTATATACTATACCATACAGATGTATACATTTTTTTCTTTTGCAGAGGATAAAAGGGTTGCAAAGAAAGCCTACAGTAGATTCTAAGCATATATACATTTAATTTGCCAGATGTATGTTATGTGGGTTTTTGAGTGGCAGCTGGAGAGAGCAGCGTGGCACTTTGTTCCTTCATGCTGGACCAAAACAAAGCATCATTTGTCCCCAAATAACAACATCTGGGCATGCTTAACAGCATGGATAAATAAACAAGCCCTATGGACACTAAATTGCCTGCACTCAATCACTCTCACTCCCTCTCCACCTGCTCCCCCTTGCCATTCTGAGGGGTGTAGGTTGTTGGTATGGGACTGATACAGCAGAACTGATAGTGTGCATCCAATTAATTAGCCAAACGTTATCTCATTAGTAATAGCTGGCAGACTAAAACAAGAATACTCCTGTATACTTGCAAACAACCTCTGGCCAAAAATGAGGATGATTTCTCCTCCTCTGTAACCTCTGATCTGTAGATGCTGAGTAGGAGGACGGAAAGAAAGGCATGTGAATGCCGTTTGGCCAGAGTGTCCATCGTTAAACAGCTATTGCTCATGGTTCACATTTACTCAACAGCTTCTGCAGAACTACACCAGCCCCCAGCTCATTCTAATGACTCCGTATCAGGAGGCAATCTAATGGTTTCTTTGTCTTTAAGTTATCTGTCTTTGTGGACATCTGCAACATTTGCTCAGCGCTGTAAGCAACAGTCAGCACCATCTGACACAGTTCTGAATCCCTTGCATTCCTCAACACCTGTGCCTCAATGTTATTTAAAGCACTCAGGGGCTCTGCACCAAACATCAGCCACCAGCTATTTGCTTGTGTGTGTGGTGTGTGTATGTATGCCTGTGTTCATGTGCAGGGCAAATGTAGACTTAATGACTATAGTAACCACGAGCAACAAGCTTTGTAGAGACAAAGTAGAACTAAACAATGTTTTAGCCATTTTGTGTGAAGGAAACATGATGTTACATTTGCTTCTTTATCTATATAAAAAAGCTATGACTGTACAAAATGAACTGAATGTGCATGCTGATGCAGTTAAACTAGATTTCTGGCTGTGGCGCAAAACAGACAGCGTTTCAACTTAGCTTTACTTAAATTCAAGTAAAAGAAAAATTATATATTTTCATTTTAGTAATAATAACTAGCCTTACAAAAATAAGTATATTTAGTATACTATTAGTATAATTCTTTTAAACTAAAAACAAGCAAGTATACTTTCAGTTTACTTTTTGTTGTATTTAAGTATACTGTAAACTGACAAGTATATAGAAAAGTCCTAGTATACTTGGCCTATACTTGCACTTATACGTATGCACTGTATACTGACGAGTAGATAGAAATACCCAGCATGCCTTTCATAAGTTTAACTTTATAAGTGAATAGCTATTAAGGTTATAAATTAATAATTAATTACAAATTGTTGTGTGACATGGTGTTTTTCCTTTTAAAGAGAATAAGTATGGACAGTAATTAATTGTTGAGTTGTAAACTTTTAACTGTTAGTAAGAAGGATAACTTTAGACTAGTATAACTTCTGTAATAGTATTACTTCTACAACTACAGAGCTGTGATGTTTGACACAGCTGTGATTCATTTCATCAACGTGGGAGAAAGTCATACTGCATGGAAACAACAAATATTTAAAACACTTTAATCAACTTATACTTATCAACGTATACTTGAAGAAATAAACTTTCAGTATACTTTTTTGCATGGGTATTCATTTTTTGTCAGTTTTGACACACTCTAATATAAAAAACTAGACATTGTAGCAATGTGATAATTGTGCTTCACAGACTCATGCTAATTTACACTACCTTCACTTAGGAATTTCCTTGTTTCCCCTAAAGACATGTTTTCATCTAAGCATAATTGCAAATGGGTTTTTAGTGACACATAAGCCTTTTAAATTGATAAGCTTAACATAAACTATTAGCATATGCATCATTAGAATACAGGGATAGTAGGTTTGCTGATAATGGGCCCCTGTGTAGATATTCTATTAAACAAAGCAGCAGTCATTTACAACATCAACAACATCTACACTGTGTTGTATTTATGATTAATTAAATGCTATAAAACCTACTTTTTTCCCAAAACAACTATTATAAGTGACCCCACACTTTTGATTGGTTTCCTAAACATCCTTTTTAAAAGTATCATCAAAACAGTTCAATTTCTATATTCCATTATGCCAAATGACATCTATTTCAGATTTATGAGTTTGTTTGTTGAACAGGAGTGCAGTGAAGTACATGCCCAGTGGCCTCTTATCTACAGTTTAGTTGTGTCATAGTGTGCTGTGCTTATCATCTGCCCACAGCTCTTCAAGGTTTCAGCGGGAGTAGCAGGATGTCACTCAACACCCCCAGAGCTTTTCCAAGTCACGCGGGTTTTAGTAGTGACAGATTTCTGATTATGCTATTTGCAGGAACAGCTATGATAGTGCATGAGCAGTGAACGAATACTGTATGCAATCAAGTTCAGTGTCACTGAATTAATAGCCTATTTAAAATGATACATGGTATGTGATGTCATTATAGTTACAGACTGGGAAGTGACTGTATTTATGCACTTAAGTAACCAGGATAATCAGAGAACACATGTTTCTCAGGTATTCAGGGGTCAAGTTTACCCTCATTCAAGAAACCAGACTACTGGAAATTATATATTATATACATAGAGCAAATTAGTAATCTGATTTCTCCTCTACCTTATTCTGGTAGCGTTGTTGACAGATTTTAACTGTTTAGAGACAGAAGAGACTGTTGTTTTTTTAAATTATATATTTATTGGCAGGGCTGATCAACAGTGCTGTGAGAGACACAGCGTTCCTTTTTACAGTGCAAAACTCTCAGAATTAAAGTATGATAAAAAAAAGCAACTTAATTAGATTCTATAGTACACTGTGTTGATTTTAGTTTTTGTATGACGTGATTTTAAATGAGGCACAATCACTACAGTACTGTGAAAAAGTATTTGCCCCTTTCCTGATTTTAATTTTAATATTGTTTTTGCATATTTGTCACACTTAAAAGAATCACATCATCAAACAAACTTTTATATTACACAAAGATAACAAGAGTAAATACAAACTGCAGTTTTTAAATTATGATGTAATTTATTAAGGGAAAAAACCACCTGCCTGGCCCTATGTGAAAAAGTAATTACCACCTAAACCTGATAACTGGTTGTGCCACACTGTTACTGACCTGTTCAAGTTTATGCCACAGCATTTCCCTCATTTACGTGACAATTAGAAAATAAGCTTACTCAAGACAGCCAACTATAATCTAGCTACTTGAGTACATGTAAATGCAGTGTATGTAATAAGTCAAACACTTTCACTCTTAGCCATAAGATAATCAGAAAAAGCTAGCTCCTGCTGATAAGCGTAGATAGTCAATGTGTATCAATATTAAATCACAGAACCCTTTTAACAGATATGTGACTTCTTATTGTGTGTTCTCATTACATGAATATAAAAACAATCTGACATTCTGCACAATAGCTAATAGGGTGGGAGTTTAGGTTACAGATGGCTGCCGAATCTGGACTCACTCTCTTACAACATCAGGAGGCCATCAGGTAGTTGTTCTAGGGGAAACTTAACAGTATTCCTGCACACTGTTAAGGGCAGGAATCTATCTGCATATGCATCACTAAGAAGTCAGTAAAGAGAGACTGAAGTAATGTGTGGTGTTTCGGCTTTGTTTGAAGTGTTTAATCTGCTGAGTCAGAGATTTAAACAAGCAGTTTTTGAAGGTTGGCCTCTTAGTGAGAGAAATATGTATTTTAATATAAAAAACGTTTTTCTGTAAAAAGTAAAAGAGATGAGACATTGTTTTTGCTATAGTATAAACATTGTTTCAGTCAGATATGAACCTTAATTTTGATTGGCATTGACAAGTGTTAAATGTAATGAGTTTGTGGGTCAAGAGGTGAAGCAGGTTGCCCACTAACCACAGGGTCAATGGTTAGGTTTCATCCAGTCCTTGAAGTGTCCTCAAGCAAGACACTGATCCTCAACTAGTTCCTGATGTGTATGTGCATGCCTCACAGGTAAATCTGCTAAATGTAAATGTATTTTATGGTATAATTGATAATATGAAAGTGGCTGATTTGGGCAAGTCTGTATTGGTATTTCAATAACAATGGAGGCAAAGGTGAAGGCTTCAAAGATTTAAGCATTGCATCACTAGTTTTTATAGACTCATAATTATTTCTTGTATAGTCAGCCTACTGTAGCCTGTAGTTTATTGGTTTCCTTGATATTAAATATGGTGACACCGGTGTACTCCGCAGTCTTTTCAGGTATACAATGGAAACTGCAAAAGTATCCCCTGAGATACAAGCATTAGTGGCATACTTTAAATAAAACATTTCAGCTCTATAGCTTAAGTGGTCTTTCAATCAGGCTTTGTCTCTGCAGTTCATTGTCGCAAACAGCAGGTATGCAAAGATTAGAAGGGAAAATGGCTGATTCAAATTATCCTCTGCTGCTCACTGGGGCCACTGATTTTATCAATCTACATGCAAATGGTCATGTTTATTACACCAGGGGAATAGCAAAACACAAAGTGTCCTTGATTAATAACTGGCTCGGCTTTTGTTTAAAAATGAAATGCAGACATTACTATCCGCTAATTCTGCTGTAATCAATACTTAAATTGCTAATATCACATGCAGATATACCATGATTTATAAGTCAGTCAAGGTTTTTTTTTGCTTTATTTACATTATGTTTCAAGCACTGCAAGATTAAAATGCTAAAGGAAATGTCATCAGTGACATCATCATTATTGATACCTCATTATAATTATTTACCTAAGAATACAAAAAAGCAAAAGGTCACATAATTGGCAGGCCTGTTAGTTATATAGTTCCTCCACACAACGCTGTGCACCATGTACATGTGCAGCAACCTTTTTTCCTCCATCTCTCTTCTTTAACAGCTCCCCAGATGACTACTCACTTGTCTACAATCTCATTTGAGAAATTCATCTTGCTGTCTCCTGGGTACCATGTGTTATTGCTCTCTGTGGTTCTTCATGCAACTATGATAATGTGTGCCTTGGTTAGACTCCTTACATGCCAATTATTGTTGCCTGTTATTGTGATGGACTCCACATTCATACAGAATAGTGACCGTCCCTCTCTTTTGGCCCTGGCTTTCTCCACATCATGTATCAGAATGGTTTTCAAATCAGAACCCAGGGTTCAGAAAGCAGGGTTTAGTGGAATAGAATATATTAAACTGTACTTACATTTATATACATTGTTTAAAAACACAGCAATTGAGCTTATAGGTAAAGTGTCATTTTTGACATCCCTATCTTGTTATTTTCATTTGAGTATGAAGAATTGAAGTAGCATTAAAAGAAAAACATTTATCTTATCACAGAGACAGTTTTATGTTTACTAGTGGAAAAATTAGCACTAACATGAGCATGAACAGCAATATAACTAATAAGAAAAAGGCTGCTTTGTTTTAAACTAACTAAGCATATGATATACTGCATACACAATCAAATTACAATAAAATTATCTTAGGCAAGCAGTAACATGTTTAATATTGTCCAATACAGCAATACATTTTAGTAGTTTATAGATTGGACATTTTAAAGTATTCAACAAATTACAGAAAAAATAATGTGCAATAATGTGCAAGACTGAGAAGCCATTGACCTGGGTCAAGACCACAGCCTGTTTGAGGTTTGCAGATTGACAATGCCGATGTTTCTACCTTTCATTAGTTAATAATAAAGCCGCGGTCACATTAATTCCTGCAAATTAACAAAGAGTTCAAAAAGCTGAGTTTAAAATATTCATTGACCTTCTTTTTTCCGTAAGAGAGTAGGTTGAACCAACTATAAACTGAAAGCTGCAGTTCGTCACTGATTTTCAGCACTATCATTTCACAATACAGTAAAGTCTTATCACTTAGGTAAAGAGACAATAAGCATATATTTTTCATATACTTTCTTGTTCCTGAGCTCATGCATTGTAGAAAAAAAAACCTCTCAAGTGCCTGAGTGCATTTAACACGAAACACGAAAAACAGGTCTAGTCAGGAGTTTAAAAAGGCATTTTAAATATTACAGAGCCCACCCACAAGCCAATTAGCTATTTGTGAAGCAAAGAGACAAATTATGACAAATAGTTATCATTTTCTATTTTAGGACAAAAACAGATGAATTCATTACCTTTTGAAGCTTCGTATACAAACACAGACCAACTTGGATGCCTTTTTTAAAAGGAAAATAAAACTGACTCAAAGGAGACAATTTCTTCAAAGAGCATAGCTGCATTACATTTCATGCATTATGCAGGTTTTTTTCTGTCAAGCAAGTTTTAAATAAATGCCACCTGAAACACTGAGCGTTAGATTTCTTTTATGTCTGAATGGTGAAGCATGTTCATCAGAGAAGTAGCCTGGTTGTAGAAATGAGTCCTGCTGATGATTTGTTGTAACAAAAATTGACCTTAAGTGAAATATCACGTAGCCAAATTCATGACAAAGTTGAATGTGGATACTTTTATTTCAACCGTGTTTGCTTGAAATTATATTTGCATTACCAGTATGTTTAAAAGGAAACATAATTGCTAGTTTCCTAGTTACCACAGTGCTACATATGGTGGGGCCATGATTGAGAGTGCAGTTTTGGCAACAGCAATATTTCAGTTAAAGCTGCAAAAATGTGTATTTTATACTTTGCAGTAACCAGTTTTCAGTGTATCATAGTTCAAATTTCAGAGCTTCAGGTTTTCCAGTCTGGAATGTTTATTAAAGACCTCCAACGAAGATAGATGTATTTTATAAACTTTTGTATAAAGAATTGAAGCAATTTCACTTGTGCTATAGATAACTATTATTTTCAGTTCTACATTACATTATGAAATCATGTATAACTGTGGTGAGTGATCTCATTATATTTTGACCTGTTTTTTCTTACTGTTCTTGTTTAGATGGTCCCCTGGGACCTCGTGGCCTTGTGGAAGCTACAGAGATGTGCACACAGGAGTGCCTAGTGCTGGGACATTCAGACAACTGCTGGATGCCGCCAACGTTGGGAACATACCAGCAGCCCAAGTCACCCGTGTCCAGCTTTGGGTCTCAGAGGGAGTGGGGTCCCAAGGACAAACTTCTCAATGGACATACACTGACCAGAACCTGGAAAAATGAGAGCGGGCGCTCAGAGCATTTTGGTGACAGGAAGCAGTTTGGGAGTGGAGAGGGACACTTCACTACCAGTGTCATGGCTGATATTCCATTGGTTAGTCTGAAGTCTTGCCAACCAACGTCCTGTCCCGACAGCCCAAAAGACCAGCAGCTATAAGACAGACTTTGCTTCTGTGCTGTGAGATGTCCTTACATCTGGACACGACAAAGAGAAGAAGCAACTCACTTTAGCTCCTTCTCTAATTTATTTTTAATTGTTTCCCCTTGTTTCATCTCTTCTCATTTAAGTTGATGCTTCTGCTGTGTGATAGCCACATGTACTATGTAGGCCACAAAACTATAATGCTTATGCTGTGTTCCCTTCAATTCAACGTTACTATGTTGCCAGAGGAAACCTCTTTTTTTTATGAATCTCCATGGATTTCCTAAACGTACAGTGTCATTTTCTGTCCTCTTCATGTGTGATTTGGACAAGTGAAGGAAGGACATGTGTAGAATGGAGAAAAAGAAAACAAGTTACAAGAAAAAATCTACCATGGCTAACCAATATATACAGATATTTGTGGTGTGGTTGTTATTGAGTTGTTCAGGACTATATTAATCGACACAATCAAAGAAAATGGAATTACGTTTCAGAAAGTGTTGTTCTAATAACACTGTTAGTGGACATATGTTTATTCCGTCATTGTCTGTGTGTTTGTAAATAAGACTTATTAACCACTATCATGTATCTGTAATAACCACAGTGAACAGGACAGTTCTTGGCTATTGTCATCGTAATGGCTTGTCATCAGGATTTGGGATTTCAACTGGACAAAGACCTATGATGTGGCATATTGTACAACAAGAAAACATTTATCTAATTATTTTAAAAAAAGACCCTATGGTTGGTTTTCCTTCATATAATATACTTAATATTGCCCACATTTCATAATAATTTTCTTCAAGTACTGCAAAACCACAGAGAAACCTTTTTTTAAAAAAACATTTTGTATGAAGGATGTCAGTGCTCAATATGTGCATTATAAAAATGAAAAGCTCTAAAGCGCTCCTCTATAAACTGATTTTGAAAGTGTTCAGTACAATTAAATAGCAATATATTTGTAAATGGCTAAATGTTTTATCTAATGTTGAACTTATTACTGTATAGATTTTATTCAAATTGTGATTTAACTGAGTACAATCCCTCAGTAGTACATGCAATTTATTGACGTATGTATATATATTATTTCCACACAAACTGTTATTTTCCATACATAAGAAATCACAGGTAAAGATAACACTTTAATCACTGTGCCTTCATGATGTTTCCTCAAACAGTGAACTTACTTCAATGATGAGAACTTGTCAACATGTACAAAAAAAATCTGTCTGGTGATCAAATGCCTTATGCATTGAATGTTTGCCAAATTTAGACACAAAATCACACACATTAATTTGATACTGAAGTGCAACATCAAGTTGTTGGTACTGAAAAAAAACAACACAAAGGCATGTGCAAATACTGGATCAACCAACAAAGTCAACTGTCATTCCACTGTCTGAAAAGGTTTGTTTTATTATACAGCATGGAAGGCAAATTACACAATGGAAAAGCATGCAAAAATTTATAGCTCTGAAATTAACTTGATCATTTTTGTGTCATTTTATTTTGTTGGAATAGAGTTGCTTTGTGCATTAAGAAGACATTGAGTTTGTATAGCACTTTCATATTTATGTCACAATATAAAGAAGTTAAGTGGGATGGACTGATTTGCTTATCGCAGTATGTTTGTCAGTTGTAAGGGTGTTTGACATCACAGATACTGAAACAGTTAATTCTTGTTACTCTACAGGTATACAGCTACTGCAATAAATGTTTTAATTATGTGTATGCTTAATTTGTATACCAGACTCTGGACACAGAATTCTGTGTCTGTTCTGTGTAGATTTTTGTCTACATGAACCAATTTCCCTAAATCATTTGTAAAATAAGCCCGTAATTAATTTCTGGAGAATGGTACATGTTTCTTCTAGACCAGTTTCCTATTTGTCATCTGCATTTACTGTTAGCAACAGATCATGCCTTGAAGATGAGGGCCAAGCTCTAAACAAACAGAAAAAAATGCCGTCCTGAACAACAATTTTTCTCTCCATTGAATTGTTTGTCTTGTCTCCTCATCAAAGGCACTTGCGAAAATATTACTCCCAGGGTCACAGTGGCACACAAACCATCCAACACAATCAAGCTGGCAAATACTGAGAGGCAATTCTTGGAAGGTGAAATTTCTAGAAGAGGTTACCATGAAAAAGCAGAGGGTTGAGCCTTCTAAAGAAATCTCTCAATTTGCTGGTGAGTTTTCTTTCTGAACTGATTGTATGGTCTTGAGCTTTTGTTAGATGCTAAAATAATAAGATTTCAAATAGTAAGGAAGCACACAGAGAGCAGGGCTTTGAATGTGAGCTGCTGCTGTTCTTCTGAATTGGTTGAGCAGACATTTCGGGCAAGGATATTTGTTGGAGACACAACAGGCATGCTGACTGAGTGAAGGTTGTGAGACCCTGAAGAAAGTCTAGTACTGTAGAGGTACAGGTACTTCACTTTAAAAGACAGTTACACTAACATTCTCTCCTTAAGGTACCTACTTGTATCTGAAGTGACTCACTTCACTACCCCCTACAAGCACTTACAAAAACACCTTTAGCTTTTTGTTGTTGTTGTTGTTGTTAGAATTTAAAATCTCAAAACTCTCAAAACTTATTCTGTTTCAATGGGGATGTGCTTGCTGGTTTGTTGAGCTGTGACTGGCCAGTGACCATCAAACACAAGTCACATTATTTAATTGTTAATAAATTAATTTGTGTTTATGTAAGATCAATCATAGGAAACTGCTAAAATATTTAAATGGGTGTATTTTATTTGTTCTGGTGTGCCCAGTGCCTGCAACGGCCATTCCCTTATACTCTAAAATGTGTTCTCTGTTCTCTGCATGATTTTCCACTGCTGTTTGGATAATACTGCAGTGCTGGGCAATCAGAAATATATTTACATGCTACGAGTGGCCAGTAATGAAGGGCTAGACTCTTTCAATAACTAGTGGAGTAACTATATTTTCTTTATTCTTTTAGGTTTCTATTTCCCACTGTAACCTCATTTGATATATTTATCAGCTGTCGCCCAATGGACCTGCTTAAATTCTTATTTGCCATGCTAGCTATCGACTTGGGCAAGAATAGTTTTTGAGAAGCTTCAAAGCTAATTGCCTTGGAAGTGTGAGCAGAAGTAAATTAGTGTCACACCATAACCAAGAAAAAAGGTTCCCAATCACATTTCCTTTTTATATGGCTTTGAGAATATTTTCCACACAGTGAGCCCTCCACACACAAAGTGGAACAGAATGAATGTTCAACGGGGAAATCAGTCACAGAGAAGGCAGAAGAAGAGAGAACTCTCCACAAAGATAGAGCAGACACAACCAGCACTAGCTACATATTTTGAAACCATTTTTTAGAGATAATAAGAGCACAAATTAATCTCTAACGCGTTCACATTAATTTCATCTAAAGAATGTGGGAGAATTCAATCCGGATATCAACCAGTGTAACAGGCCCTGTGGCCTGGTGAGTCGAAATATCTCCAGTCAGAAGGGATTCCTGTTTGGCTAACTGGAAGAGGAGCTCTGTGGGAAGCCAAGATCTAAAAATGTTACAGTGGAGCTTTGAAAGGACCACATTTCTCTGCATATTGCAGTCGATGGAAGGTAAGAGTTGTGCAGCCTGAAGCAACTGTACGTAAACCCAAGCTGTCCTCCTTGACCAATAGTTCTATCCTTCTACTACTATACAGTCTGTAGACAATATTCAGTTAGACTAAGATTTTCAGTGATTTTTTTAAACATTTGAATATAATATAAATACATTACTTGCTACAAATATAAGCAGCAATTGCTTTCCATTAAGAATATCTAAAATATTAAGTAAATAGTTAATTCTAGTTAGTTTGACAGCAATCTACTTTAAATGTTAGATTTTAAATATCTTTGTAAAATACATCACACTTCATTGGGATTACCACATCAAAACCCACATTGTAGATAAAAAAACATATGCTGACAAAAGGTCGCTAGGCTAATGATTTTTAGTTGCACATATTGAAAGTACAGACTTGAATGCATATTATTTTTGAGCACAGAAGAAATGGCTAACTAAAGTGTCATTCTGTAAAATAAAAAATAGATCATATAATGCATAATAGTTTTTCCATTACTGTACAGTATGCCTGCTTCAGATACTGAACCAAATGGGCATTTGCAGCTGTCTCACGAAATTTGGAAAGAACAGGAATGGTGTGTTCTGGCCTTTAACACCTGATGAATTTCAAGTACTGTGGATTTCAGCTTAAAAATGGAAAATTGGAATTGCAGTAATGTCTTTTGGATATGGCTAAATTTTCAGATATTACAGCATAGCCTTTACAGATGTCTGAGAGCACACATTGTACCCTCCCAGACACTGCCAGATGACTCAAAGCTCTATGCATCTGGCCTAAATGCTGAACCTAATGGTCATTTAAATAAACTACAGAACAAAATATATTATTATACAACCGGAGAAAAAGGAAGCTGACCAAATGAAACACGAAGGTCAGCTGAGAAAATGAGAGAACATGAACTGTCATGCAATACCCACAGCAATAACTATGACAGATTAAGAGTCTGTCATTTCTGTCTGAAACTGTATCATGGTCAGCTCCTCTCACGACCTTAGAGCACAAATATGAATCATTTGTTATTACCTTGCCAGAGGTCACTGTGAAATATTGAAGGTCAAACAGCTAAGTAAATAGTGAGGGCTCCTTAAGAATCAGACAATAATGTAGTCTATAGCCATTCTAGCTTTGCTGTGAGGCTGTAATTAGACAATATGGAGTTAGAGTTAAAGGACAGCATAGTTGTGTTTACATACTTTAAATGGCAATGCCAACCTACTGATGTGAAACAGTAGTAATGTTTAGTGTTCACAGTAGCAAGGCAACATTTGCAACATAGAACCTACTACCAGGTCAATACTTTTTTTCTCTCTTTCTTTGGTGAGCCATCCGATTGTTACTGAGCTATTTCATTAAAGTAAAAAAGGCCAGATGTGGATGGGGTTAAGGTAAACTAGCATTACATACTGTATATTTATCCATTTGTAATTCCTTTTCTTTTGTATCGTTTGCTTTTTACTAATATGCTGTATATGCCATATACCATATGGCATATGTAAACGCAGGCCAGGACATTACTGGATAAACAGCACTGATTTTGAGCATGTTAGTATGTTGATGTTAGTAGACTCTTAGTCCTCTCTAAAAAGTGCAAACTATATTTTAAAACATAATAAAGGTAAGGTGGATTGTCCAGAGAGCACTGATCTTAGCCACCATCCTTCTCCAGACTGTCTGTTGCCCTCACCAGCCTTAATGCCACCTCCCCAGCTGCAAAGAACAAAGATATAGCTGCTATAGATTGATATAGACATCTTCAGCTCATTGCATGAGTCAAATACAAGGTTCCACTAATAACATGCTTTTAGCTCTTATTATTATGATAATGAGGTAATGGGAAGTATAAACCTTGAAACAGAACCGCAAAATGCTAGACTACCTATTTCTACATAATTTCAAGGGAATAACCAAACCCTCTGATTTTGAGTTATGCTTTTTTTCAAAATAAGTAAAGTGTATTATTAAATAATATGTATAATAATGAAAAACAAAGGAGGATAGCTGATTACTCCTGCAGTATTTACAGTGGACTCTCTACACGTCTGATTAAGTGGAAACTCTTAGAGATGGACAGCAGTTTGAACATTCAGAGATTCTACCAAAATGTGAAGTATATCCTTTAGTATAATTGTTCGAATGCATTTATTTTATTAAAAATGCCTATTTATCTATCGCATTTGGTCCAGTTTTAGAAAATCTTAGTTTTGTGTTTTGCACAGAAACTACCATCAGTGTTTCCAGGTAATACTGTATATCTAGAACTTCCAAAATGTTCCCTGGTACAAAAAACCTA
>OMLM01000878.1:22246-32436 GCA_900302695.1 Helostoma temminkii | reverse complement strand
TGTTTTTCTGGACGTCTGTGGATCTTTGTAGGCAAACATTGTAGTTCTAAAACATCTGGTTGTTGGCCATAGACTTAGTTAAATAAAATAACACCCATGTCTGTGTCCAAAATCACTCTCTATTTACTTAATCACTATTCTCTATTTAATGTACACTTAATAGTGAGAAGCTGGGATTTCGGACACTCAATACTCAGCATCATATTGTAACAGCACAGATAACAGTTGGAGCCACACAACAGTAATTTTCTTATCTTTAAAACAGGGAGCAGTGCATTGTGGGATTGGTAGGAGAAAGCACAAACAGCAAACTCAGCCTATAACATCATATCTTTTTTATTCCTCTGATTTGATAAAAAGGAATGTTTGTGCTAAGCTAACTAAGCAGCTAAACTAATTACCTTTGGCTATGTTCGAAAAAAATATGACATGAGCCTACCAACATAAAACGTTCTCTTGAAGTTTCAGTTGTGCAACAATTCAATTCAGTTTAGTTCAAGTTTATTTATATAGTGCCAAAACACAACAAAAGTTATCTCAAGGCACTTTACAATGTAAGGTTTAATACCTTACAATAAAACTAAATAATACAGAAAACCCAACAATTCCCCCTTGAGCAGGCACTAGGCAACAGTGGAGAGGAAATCTCCCTTTTTAAGAAAGGAAGAAACCTCCAACAGAACCAGGCTCAAGGTAGGCGGCCATCTGCCTCCACCAGTTGGGGTTATTGGAAAGAAAGTGAGAAAAGAACAACAGGTCTCAAAACTATAGCAGCATAACTAAAAGATGGTTCAGAGTCACCTGAACCAGCTCTAACTATAAGCTTCACAAAAAGGAAAGTTCTAAGCCTAGTCTTAAAAGTAGAGACAGTGTCTGCTTCCTGAACGTGAACTGGGAGCTGGTTCCACAGGAGAGGAGCTTGATAGCTAGAGGCTTTGCCTCTCATTCTACATTTGGAAACTCTGGGAACCACAAGTAGACCTGCACTCTGAGAGCGAAGTGTTCTGCTTGGATGATATGGTAGTATGAGGTCTCTAAGATATGCTTAAAGAGCTTGATCATTAAGTGCTTTATATGTGAGGAGAAGGATTTTAAATTCTATCATAGATTTTACAGGGAGCCAATGAGGGGAAGCTAATGTAGGAGAAATATGATATTTCTTACTAATTCCATTCAGAACTCTGGCTGCAGCATTTTAGATCACCTAGAGGCTTTTTAAGGAGTTACTGGGACATCCTATTAGTAGGGAATTACAGTAGTCCAGTCTAGAAGTGACAAATGCATGGACAAAAATTTCAGCATCACTTTCAGACAGGATGCTTCTGATTTTAGAGATATTCCTCAGATGGAAGAAGGCAGTTCTAGAGATTTATTTTATATATAAGTTAAAGAAGATATCCTGGTCAAAGATAACTCCAAGATTCCTCACAGTAGTGCTAGACGCCAGTGCTATGTCATCTAAACTAACTATATGATTAGACATTGAATCTCTGAGGTTTTGGCGCCCAAATAGAATAACCTCTGTCTTGTCTGAATTAAGTAGTAGAAAATTGCAGGACACCCAGGCCTTTATGTCTTTTAAACATTTGTGAAGATTTGCTTATTTGGTTTAATGCCTAAATATAGCTGAGTGTCATCTGCATAGCACTGGAAATGTCCTAATAATAATAAGTATTTCCTAATAATTCTGCCTAGGGGAGTATATTTATAATTTATTGCTTATTTTATGAAAGACAGATATGAAATAGGAAAGGTGGGGAAGGGTTATCACAATGAATAGAGCTTAGAGCAGTTGTAGAATCCACAGTATCAGTTGGCCTGAGAGTAATTTGGACATTTAGTTTAGTTAAATGCCTCTCAACATTTAGCTAAAGCCATTATCACTGACACTACTACTACTAATTAAGGTGTGAGGGGATCCCTGTAACTTTTACTTTCGAGAGCAGTGTCCAAACATCAGGGGTTAAAGTCCAGGCCCAAACCCACAGCCACTGTTCTGACAGAAGAAAACAAGTTACAAACATTTTAGAAAGGCTGAAAGACTGTTTCTCTGCATGTCTGTGGACAGACACTTGACCGCATGGCTGGCTGGCTCCCTGTCCCTCAATCTGGGCATCTGAGGCTAGACAGCCTGCATTCCACCACACTACCACACTACTATACCTTCCATGTAGACTCACAAAAATGCTTAATGCCAAATTGGAAAAGGCTCTACACTAAATAGCAATGGATCTTTATAGTCATTCCATGACTTGTGTTAGGCCAGGTATGACCACAATTTTGAAAAAGTTGGGGCATTGTGTAAAATCTACTTTAAAACAAAATGCAATAATTTGCAATTCCATTTTTTCCATTTTTCACAATAGAACATAGAAAGCAGAAAATGTAGCATTCTAAGAAAAGAATAAGGTAATTTTGAAATTGCAGGTCAGTAATATGAAAAGAGCAAGTATAAAAGAGCATCTTAGAAAATCATAGTCTCCCTGAAGTAAGGATGGGCAGAGGTTCATCAATCTGTGAAAAGCAGATTTCAGAATTATTTTAAAATAATGTTCCCCAATGTAAAATTGCAAAGACTTTGAATATATCATCATCTATATAATCTAAAATGATACTATCAAACGATTCAGAGAATCTGGAGAAATTTCTGTGCACACAAATATAGTTATTTGAAGGAGTTATGATGACTGAGGCCATGACAGTATCATAAAATGAAAACCTCTGCAGCTGTTATCTAGCTGTGAAGCATGGTTTAAGGGGCCTGAAAGTGCCACATGTTGGATGTGGTGTGGTCACAGCTGCAGTCAGGCATCGTGCAGCAATTTCAGAGCAGCTCACTTGTGAGATAGTGTGAGGTTTTCTGGGTTTTGCTGGTGAGAGGTCTGGTTGGCCTGTGTATTAACACTCACAACGCACAACACACTGAGCAAAACAGATTAAACACATAGGCATAGATGCACACACCGAGCGCAGTCTTGCTGATAGGAACGACTTGTATGCATGCACAATTGAGTAAAGTGCAGCAAAGGATGTGGTTTTACTCACTCTGTGTAGAGGAAAACACCTCTGATGTTTGTTATTCACCTCTCAGAGTTTGAACGAAAGCAGCAATTGTGCATCATGGTTGGTTTTATTACCAACCTGTCAGCTTGGTGGACAAATGTGATAAGTCACTGCTTTGCTGAAAACACAAGAGAACACAATCCAATACTTTAAATCAACCAAATTGTGCAGCTAGATTTGAGTGGAAAGTACTGTGCTTCCAGAGCGGGTTGTAATCCAAGGGGCTTTCCTTTACAAGAAATGTCTTCTTTTTAGTTCATTGAGTGAATAGTTGAGAATAATGGCTGTCCTAAAGCTTTATTGTTGTCTTTTCAATCTTTTATACAGACATGCAGTAGTCTAAACTGTGGCAAATGTGGGTGTGTGGGAAAGGCACATATCCTTGATGTGAGGACTGAGAAAGATGGAAGAGGAAATTTCTTTACAGGCCACTTATTTCTTCATTCACCAACAGTGGGCCTCATCAGTTAGAAAGCAGTCGTGAAAGTGTGGTAAAATCACAGTTATTATTGTCAGTTATGAAGTACAGTAAATCCAAACCACTTTGACAGGGAGTGACATGATCCTTTTACAGTCATTTTTTAAGAGTCAGTGTCAAATCACTTTCAACCGTTTCATGGTTTGAATCAATGCAGCATCAACTCATCCTGAGACAAATCAGTATTTCACTTGTTAAAATGTTCTTTCATGATACAGGGACTGTCTAACTGATGTGTCTGCAGAGGAATGTACATGCTTACATGGCAGCCAACAGATGAGATGATGATAGGCAGAGATGAGTCCAATTTATTATCTTTTCAATTCCCTCCATCAATCTTCCATTCCACAGATTTTCTAACAAATCACCTGCTTGGAAAATGGCCATCAACTGCATTTTTTTTCAAAAGTGTTTACAGATGATGAAGAAGAAGCCAAGAACAGATTTAACATAATAGGTATGTTCTGTTTATGTTCTGCCATCTGTTTACAATGTACATTTGCACAACTGCCCACGTTATGGATAGCTGTTTTCTATCTGCATACCTGATCTCATTTTCATTTTCTGTCAATGCACTGTATATCAAAGGACTTTGACTGTATTCTTCACATTCGGAACTACACAGAATCTCTTGTATTCTTATCACCTGCCAGGGTTTGGTCCTGACATCCTGGTTTATTATGACTTGGGTCTATCATTTCTATCAATCATTGTAACACTGCAGTCTCTGAGTTAAGGTCTTAGATTAGGGGACATAGTGAGACCACTGAAAATACATAGTGAGACCACTAGAAATTAGTCAGATGGAATAAGAATCATTTACATTTACATTTGTCTGCCAAATGACTAAATGTAAATGAATAAGAATCACAAGCATTTGACAGTTTAGATCTGGAAGATGCAGACACTTAACTGTACAGACAGATTAACTGTAAATGACAGACTCACTTCCTCTTTCAGTTTTGAAGTTGAACCACTGTTGTCTGCACACAGTTTCTGTGTGCCTTTATTTCACCTTAGTTAATACATCAAAGTCCACACAGGCTAACATCCATTCAGCTCAGCACACGTCCATATTTTGAGTTATCTCATCTATCTTTTTTCAGTCTTTTCCTGTAACTACCCAGACCAGGTTTGCAAAGAACACACCTGGGCTGCTGCTCTTGAGGACCATGAGTTCCTCACATAGACAGGTTCACTGAGACTTCCTGGACTATAACACACCTGGTCTTCATGTATCCTTTGTTGGTAGACCACTCCTGTGGTAACAGTGCTGACCATTTAATTTGCACACAGTCTGTAAAATAGAGAAGCCAACATACAGTACACTGACACATATATGGATCTAATCTCAGTGCTGAGAAGCCAAGGTAAGACCTGGGACTACTCTTGAACCATCCCACTTATACTGAGTCTAGTCCTGTCAGGTACAGCCTGGTCTACTGACACATACTTAAGGTTTGTTTGCCTAATATTAACTCTGTCTCCTAGAACTACAATTGTTTGGCAACTGCAAATATGTTTTGAGTGAAACACAGTTGTAACAGGATTATATTTCTGTATTCATACTGACACAATGTGTTCAGCAAACCAATGAAGGTAGCAGTGATTGTACAGTTTGAGCTTCAGTGGGTCCATACAAAATTGCTACAGCCCCTCTAGTTCCCATGGTTTGTTTTCACACTGCTGAGTAAAGTGAAGGAAGTAAAAACTGAAGAGTCAGCTTCAGCCCAAGAACACAAAGTCGTCCCTATATATTTTTTCAAAAACAGGACTGTCAAGCTGTACCTGTATCAATCAAAATATATTGTTAGGTCAGACAGGTTCTGACTGAACTGCAGGGTTTTGTGTTCGGGTTTGATTATCCTGAGAATTATTACAGTACTCGTGTAAAGATAAAGAAGCAGATTTTCCAAACTATCAACATTATGGACCAGTGAAGACTTCTACTGTGAAGTCACATATATGAACTGATATAAAAATACAATACAAATCAGCTGACGTCATCACCCAGGACACACACATGTAAACACACAAACATTCATTACATGCTGTCATGGCAAAAAAATAGAATATATTGTTAGAGCAGACAATAGAGTTATGAGATCAGTGATAATATTAATAGCACATTAGGATACTCTGCTCTGCACTGACTGATCTCTTCTTCTGTCTTTTTTAGTTTCAAAGACCAAACTACTGTCCCATTTTATGTCAGATGGTACATTTTGCATGTGCACAGATAGACCTGGGCCACATCCAGCTGCTCCCTGCTTGCTTGTTGTTTCTAACGGTTGAGCTTCGTTCAGAAGAAAAAAAAATCAGGTGAGGGCTTTTTGTAAGAGAGACAAAACAATCTGTGATGTGTCAGTACTTCAGAAAGGAAACTTCAGAAAGGTGTGAGAGCCTCCCACACAACTGAAATAATGTGTAACGTTCTCACACATCTAAGAATGTGTTTGTAATATAGAGATTTCCCACACATTTGAAATTATGATTGCACTTCCATACCTAATTTAAGTGCTGCAAGCTTTGCATGAGTCAGACACATACAAACGTTCTTCTATAAAAACAAAAAGTGACATGACAGTATAAACAGATTTGCAGGCATACCAGCCATTCCTCAGGCTTTCATACTCACCTACACCTCCAGTTTTAACTGTTTGACTTCCTGTTATATACTCTATCCGCTTTCCCCTGCTCTTCACAAACAAATGTTAATAGAAGTTAGTATGATGCCAAGCTGTGCGTACTTTGTACAGCCTATGCAGTGTTTATGTTTTATATATATCCATGTCCTCTGTTTTAAATAAAGATTACATTCAGTGATGGCCACTGGTGACATTTATTAATGTTACTCACTTGGCAGCCACAGTATAGTGAAAGGATATTGTTCTTACTGTACCATTAACACATGTTGACTAGTGTGGTGTGAGGCAGATACGATTTGTATCAATGTATGTATCAATGTACATTAATACAACACGATATGATTCAATATAGTGTGATTCATTGTAATATGTTGTGACTGGACAATGCAAAGGAATGATGCTATGCTGTTCAATGAGTTCAAAGTGTTTTCTGACTGTTTACACTTTAACTGTAGCTGACTCACAGAATTAAATTCATTCAGATGAATAAAAAATTAAGTGCAGTATGAAAAACTATGTGCTTAATAGTTTTTAAGCAGCAGGTATGTTAACTCACCAGAGCAGCAGAAAGCAATTTCTATATTATAAGCAATAAAAACTAAATTAACCATTTACATAGAGGTGGTTCAAACCTGCTTATGAAGAGAAAACATGTAAACTAGTGGAGATGTTAGCAGCTGTGTGTAGAAAATGTATTTAATACTTCACTCACAATAGTGATGATGGGGGGCAAAGATGAATCCAAACCTGAGACACAGGATACTCCAGCACTGGCTCAGTTACATTTCTAAAAAACATGCATAAACATCTAATAATGAAAAGTGATGCTGGACACTTCAACTGGGGACATTTGTATTTACCTGCATGCCTGGGGGCAGTAGGATTTGCTGGTGAGTATCATCATATTACATTTCAATAAGCTGCATTTGTTGAGTTAGAGAGCTGCTGCTGTTTTCTGGCCTTATCTCTCCTTTGAATTGATGCAGCAGACATCTTTTTCAGGTTAAGTCTAGCATATACAAGTGTGGTTTCAACATGTATGTACTTGATTCTTTACACTAAACTGGCACTGAAACAGCAGCTGAAATCAGGCTTTGTCAAGTCCCTTTTTGTTTGTGTGGTACTGTCTGCTGCAAGTTTAGCAAGTATAGAAAACAGTTGTTTTCATATGCAGTGGCCTGATTCACCAGGACTGAGCCTTAAGAGGCACAGAATCATCCAAAACAACTGTGGTCCTACATACGGGACATTAAAGTCATTCCCCTACATTGGGGGGAATTCTAGGTTCAGTGTGTTGCTCATAGACAAGAGGAGCTATACAACTACTGGCCACCTACTATACAGACAAGCAAGCTAAACACCAGAACAAACACACATATACACTCCATTAGGGTGAGGTTAATAAAATATTTGGTCAATAGGTTCCTCATCTAAAGTACTTATAAAAGTGTATTGTTATATTATACCATTTTTGCTCCTTGACTTAGAGTTTTGCTTGTTTTGTACCTCACTTGTAAGTCACTTTGGATAAAAGCGTCTGCCAAATGTCTAAATGTAAATGTAAATATTAAGCAAATATTCAACATATTCACATATTCAACTTCACTGCATGATTTGGTGTTATCACCTTACAGTTTTTTACCCAGTCCTGGATAAGGTCCTGCCAGGCCTAGATTAGATTCCAGAAGACACTTTCCAAGGTGCAAAGAGGATTTGATGTTGATGACAACTTCAACAAAAGCAAGGGAGGGGGAGGACTAGAAGCTTTCACAGTACTGTGTGTGTAGAATGAACAATTATACTATACAATTTATTTCTAACTTTTTATTTTACTAGAATATTCTAATGCAAACACAACATAAAGGTTAAAGAAACAAATTGCTGCAATTCTGGTGTATTAACACAGTTAATAAAATGAAAAGATGTTATTGTATAATTAATGTTTATGTGAAAAATCTTTCAAAATGCTTATCATTAATGTAATACTCCATGTTGTTGGTGGCTCTTAGGTCACTGTGTAACGAATGATAGCGTTAACTTTCTGAATGAACAATCTTGTGTGAGACATTTATGAAGTGTTTTGATGGTTTGAGCTGATTTTGGATGTAAGATTAACTAACAAGATGGCCAAGATGCTTGATGATTAATTCATTAAGAGTCTTGAAAGTGGCTTAAGTATTCAGTTTGTTGCATTTTAGAATGAATTTATTGATATGGAACAGATGGGGATGTGTTTGTTGTTTTGAAGGAGGGAGGTGATTTCATGTTTGCCCCAGAGAACCAGAATGAAAAAGCCAGTGCCACAAAGCCATGGTTTTAATCAAATCACTATTGTTTGTCAGCTTCAAGATCATCAGTAGTAGTAGTTGTATCACAACTGCAACAAAATGTAGTTCTCATTTCCAGACACTGTTAGCTTCAGACAGGAGAACGAAGAAACCAATAATAATGATGATGGTAATGGTACTGGTAATGGCAAGCAAATAAAAGAGTGTCCACAGCACTGTTTGATGTGTGTGCATCACACAAAGAGGGTGATGAGTGGGTTAATATAAGACTGAGGTTTAGAGCCTCTATAGTACAGAGGCTGCTGCTTACCCAGCAAGTAGTAAAATGGGTCATCTGCAGGCCTCATGAAAGGAGAGGGACAGGCTAATGGCGTGGTACAAGGAAGACCCACCACTTTAAGCAAGATTGCTGCAAAATTGAGCCTCTGTGTGTGTGTGCGTGTGTGTGTGTGTGTGTGTGTGTGTGTGTGTGTGTGTGTATTTCTTCAGTATATTAGTTTCGGTGATGATCTTAGATTGTTACTGTGTTACTGAGTACTGAGTCTAGTACTCTAGAGCAGTAATTTGAACTATTTTGTAAATACAATGAATATAAAAGGTAGAACAGTCTACGTCCAGGTTTGGTAAAATCAACCAGTAGTTTTCCAGATATCATGCCACCTTGAGCTGTGCAATGTTAAACCCCAGAATAAAAACACACATCTCTGTGTAAACAGAGAGACAGCTACATGCTGCCTCCAAGACACACAGGCACCAAACACCACAACATTCCTTCACCTTCCTTTTCCTGATTCTTTGCAGATTAAACAAACACAGTCATACAACCACCTTGTGCAACATAGACACAATCATGTGGTGCCTCTAACATACACAGGCATCACAGCCATCCATGCTCTCTGTTTTGACCCAGCTTAGATGAACAAAGACAGACCCAGACCCTCTGGTGACTCTGGTGCAGCAGTCACCTGCTACCCACGATGTCCCTCAGCCTATTTACATGCCCCAACTTTATAGCAATGCTGACATCTTGGCAAAATGGGGACTGTCCCTGCTTTCTCAAACCCCTTCAAAGTATTGTGTGAGGGTTAACACTTAGTTTAACCTTAGGGTTAGAATTTGATTGAGTTGTGATGGTTAAGATTAGAGTAAGGGGCTAGGGAATGCATTATGTCAACATTATGTCAACTTATGTCCTCACAAAGATAGCTGTCCAAACGCACGTGTCTGAATATATCTGTATTAGCTCATGGTGTGTAAATATATATACTTTTCTGTGTGTGTGTGTGTGTGTGTGTGTGTGTGTGTGTGTGCACGCGCACACTTACGTATGTGTGTTAGCCCTGCAGCCACCCAGCTGCAGTCTGTATGTTCTTAACCAATTCTGTGTTTGGACTGTAGAGGAAAAGACCACCCTGGAACACCCTCACCCCCACCTCCTCCAAACCGCTATTATAGTGAAGGTTTCCTAACCTGTGCCCTTGAGTTACAGTTCAGGCGATCCACAAAACACTCAATTATACTTTAAATATCTGTTAGAGAGATGTCTGTGAGTTTTCAGTGCTGTATTTCTTCCAGCATGCTGAACCACGCTGAGAATGATTTGAGCTCAGCTGAGTTTGAACTGGCCTTGTTTGGCTGTTAGCAGAGTTGCTCATCAGCCACCAGAAAGGTTCTCCCACTGCAGAAACAATAACAACATTTGCCTCAACACTA
>OMLM01000878.1:4247-16774 GCA_900302695.1 Helostoma temminkii | reverse complement strand
TTAAAAACCTTTCAAAGAGATATAGCTTGACAAAGTCAGATGCCAGACAATAGGAATGACCAACGGCAAAGACAAGACATGTTTTGATTCATTTTCCAGTAGTCAATAATTGTCAAGCTATATCTCTTTGAAAGGAGGATGTTAGCCAAACTAATGTCTATTATGGATAACCCCTCCCACCCCCTGCACCACACTGTAGAGACTCTGTGCAGCTCCTTTAGCACCAGACTGTTACACTCCCAGTGCAAAAAGGAGCGCTAACGCAGGTCATTCCTCCCCACAGCCATCAGACTTTACAATATAGCACTGTAGTGATACACAATGTGTAACTACACGGTGTGCTCCTTTATTATATTGTATAGTACTGTTTGAGTAACTTTATGACGTGCAATATCTTGTACATACACTCTTTCCAAACTTAAAATTACTTAATAATTTAATACTTTATAATTTACTCAAAATGTACCTTTTTGCACAGTTAATACTGTTGTTTTCGTTCTGTCTTGTGTTTTTTGTCTATTTTTGTTTTTGTCTTTGTTTTGCTGCTGTAAAACAAAAGAATTTCCCCATTGTGGGATTAATAAAGTCCTATCCTATCTCAAGGCACTGGAGATTACACAACTATATGGAATTTTATAGAAAACCCAACAAATGCCCCCTTAAAGCAAGCACCAGGTGACAGTGGAGAGGAAAAACTGACTTTAACAGAAGAAATTTCCAGCAAAATGAGGCTCAGGACAGGCAGCCATCAGCCTCAACTGGTTGAGGTTTAGTGGAAAGGAAATGAGAAAGTATCAACAGGCCACAACACCAAAAAACAACAAGCAGCACACGAAACACTAGGAAGGTTAGGGGGGCAAGATTACATAGAAAGAACATACTGCTCCATGGCCAAGGATACCTGCAAATAAGTATTGAAAAAGAGAGGGTGAGGCTACAGGAGAGCGAGGACACAAAGTTAATGGCATGCAATGGTGGTGTGTGAGTGGATGGAGAGGAGCGCAGTGTGTCAAGGGAAATATAAATCTATAGCAGCGTAACTAAGAAGGTTTAGAGTCACCCGAGTGAGCTCCGACTATGAGCTTTATTAAAAAGGAACGTTGTTAGCCTAGTCTTAGTAGTAGAGTAGAGAGGGGGTCTGCCTCCCAAACCTGAACTGGGAGCTGGTTCCACAGAAGAGGAGCTTGATAGCTAAAGGCTCTGCCTTCATTTCTACATTTGCAAAGTCTAGGAACGACAAGTAGACCTGCACTCTAGGATGACATGATAAGGTACTATGGGGACTTTAAGATATGACTGAGCTTGATTAGTGCTTTACATGTGAGGAGAAGGATTTTCAATTCTATTCCAGATTTTACAAGGAGCCAGAGGAAAGAAGCTAATGTAGGATAAATATGATCTCTCTTGCCAATTCCAGTCAGAACTAGTGGCTGGCCGATATATCATTGTGGCCAACATATCGGCAGATATTTAGAATTTTTAAAATATCAGCATCGGCTGATAAGTCTTTTCATGTGGACAATGTTTTTTAAAAAGGATTATGGCACAATGTCGTGCATTAATGCATCCTCTTTAAGATAAGACTTAGACAATAAAAATCATTCACTTTCTAAAAGTGATGCTACATTGTTTTACATACAATAACACTCCAACATGCAAACAATCAAAAATCTGTACTTCTAAACCAGACGGTAATAATATTAAGGTTTAAATAAATATTTATGCATAATAAATGTCCATTTAGTTTCACCAATTTTCTGCATGCATCTCAGACAAGCAAAACAACACAGATTGGAGATCTTTATTATTAACCAACTATCCCATCATATAATGTAAACTAACTATACAGCGTTTCCCCTACAATTATACAGGCAGGGCGGCGCTCCGCTAACCTCAAATGTGATCTGGTCATGACAACTGCAGCGTTTCCCCTACCATTATATTAGCACCCTGCCAACAGCACCCCCTGCCCTGCCTAGCAGTGCAAGTTAGTTTTTTTGGATTTTTTTTAATATAAAGCCAGATCACAACAGCAGTCATTTTAGGTTACCTCTCCTATAGAACATGCCTATACCTTGTTCTTTAAATAACCAAACTAAACAGCCTGATGTTATTTATCTTATTTAACATGACGGCATGTCAGTTCTCCTTCGCTCTCTGTATTGCGCACAGTGGAGTTCCCCCTGATGCGGACGTTGCACCTTGACTTACTGTGTTTGATATTGTACATGAGGAGACCAATGATGAAACTTTGAGCAACAATTCAAAACATGACTCCTAAAATATAACAAACCGTGGATCCATGTGTGGCTCACTTTAAATATTCAGTTGACATCGTTTTATAGCATTTGCAGATATATTAGTATTTAACAAGTCATTCTCAACAATTATTCTACAAAAAATATTAACGGAGTTACAGAATTTGACAGCAGCTCAAGACCACAACAAAGCATTTTAAATTTCACACAGATTGACATTGACTGTATATAGAAAACATGCTTTAAGAATTTTCCCTTTTCATTCCCTTCCGTTCCCTGACCTTTGCATGTCCCGACAGATCAAGAGTTTTCGTGCCTTAGATAAAAAAATGTGTAGATAGTAAGTCAGCAAACAACCAGGTCAGTTTGTAGAAAATGAACTTTCATGTGTGATAGGTGTCTAATTTGAAACCTGAAAGTATAAGGCGACAGCCACAGAAGGCACCTTACAGCGTGGTCTGAAATTAAGCCTGGTACCAGAGGTGGCTATGACCTAACTGCAGCTTGTCAAAGTCTGTTGCGCATTTTGTCTTGCGATTACAGTAGTGACACTACCTGTGACCAAAAGGGGTGTGTAGAGGCTCAGCCTTTTACAGATATGGTAATATCATCAGACTTAGCCTACTTAATAGAACTGTATCATTTTACAGATAATTAAAATAATTGAAATATGTCATTTGAAAATGATGACTCCTGAAATAGCCTTTTAGTGTGTGGAAATGGGTTGAATGTTAGAAATATGTTGGGAATACCTATAAAAATGAATGGATGCAAGTATTTATACTTTACAATTTTTCAGAAAAAATAAATTCCTGTAAAGGTTACCTTAATACTTATGTTTATTTAGATTACTTCATAGTATGAGAATAAAAGCTGTATTAAAGATAAAGTCCCACAATAATGCCATACAAACTATGAATGTCCCATATTTAAAATTCAGTAAAACCTGATCAATTAAAGGTTACCTGATATTTACAATGCAGTCTTGTTTAGAGTGATATGTATTATGACCATACTAAATATCAAGTATTTTTACGGCACAGTTTTTGAGAAAAATAAAGACAAAGTCCCACAAAGATTCCATTCATCCATCCAGCCATCTTCTGAACCGCTTTGTCCCCGTAGGGGTCACAAGTGAATGCATTAGAAGATTCACGCAAGCTCTAATGAAAACCTTTTTATGAGAGTCCAAACATGACGCCTTTGTTAGTTACAATGTCGTGTGGATTTACTTAAAAAAACTACAAAGTAAAATGGCTTCAAAATTAATACAGTTATATTGCACATCACTCTAAACAAGAATGCATTGAAAGTTTCAAGTAACCTGTAAAGAGAAAACTTTTATGACAGTCCAAACCTGAGGACTTTGTTAGTTACCATGCTATTTGGATGGGTTTTTTGTCTTTACCTTAAAAACTGTAAAGTCAAATTGCTTTAAAATGGGTATGGTGATAATAAACTTTAAACAAGAATGCATTTAATGTTTTAGGTAAACTCTACAGGAAACCTTTCTATGAGAGTCCAAACATGAGGTCTTACTTACAATGCTGTGTGCATGGTGGTCTTTTCCTTCACTTTATAAAAAAAGTACACAGTAAAATAGCTTCAAAATTGGTATGGTGACGATAAACTTTATTCTAAACAAGAATGCATTGAAAGTTTTAGGTAACCTCTGTGAACTGTGTTTTTAAAGTCCACACATGAGGACATTGTTAGATGGAATTTTTAATTTTTATGGGATGTTGCCTTTAATTGACTGACTGCATTGACAATATCCTGTAACCTTTAAAGGATCAGGTTTTACAGCAGTTCAAACATGGGGGCAGTTGTAGTTTGTAAGGCTTTATTGTGTCGCGATTTTCAAAAGACATTTCATTATTATAATTATCTGTGAAATGATACCGTGTCATTAAGTACTTGAAGTCTGATTATATTTTCATGTCTGTAACACGCAGAGCCTCTACACAGCCGTTTTGTCTTGCGGGTAGCGTCACTACCGTAATTGCAAGACAAAATGCGCAAGCGGATGGCTTGACGTTCTAGCCAGAGACGGCTCACTTGACCGCAGTAAGAGGCCGCAGATACATTGCATTAAATTAGCAGGATAGTGCCCTACAAACATAAAGACATTTTAAAATGCACTTAATCGTCCGTTCCTTTCACTGCATTATGGCCCAAATACCATAATTTGGTATTGACAATGTTACATAAATAAAGCCTTTTGTCTGGGTTGATTTTATAGTTTAATTTCAGCGACTGACAATCGCGTTAGGCCACAACATAAAGAAAACGCATGATTGTTGGAGGTAAAGCAACCCAATTGTGCAGTGAGGGCTACAGTGCATTTTAAGCCAGAGTGATTCTGTCCTGGGCCTTAGACCTTCACGTTAGCTTGCTAGCCGGCCTGCCGAAAGTGACTCTAAACTGTAGCCTTGCTGCTGACAAATCCCAAGTAATTGTAGTTATCCAAGTAGTATACCCGTGGTCCCGTTACTAAATGCATACTGACCGCACGAAAGACGGAATTATGCCCATTTAAATTACACAACAAGGACAGAGGTTAGCTAGAGTGCGCTGACTGTTGACTTGGAGATGCCTAAAGTTTTCAATGACATAGGTTTTCTCCACTTATTCTGTGACAAAAGCAAACTGTAGATCGCTTGTGCGAATGTCAGTGAATGTGGTTTTATACACTCTTTGTGTGTTATACACCTTGACTGAATGTCAACTAACTTAAGAGTGTGTGTTTATACGATACGGTGGCTAATGACTAACATGGTACTCCCCCCCCCCACACACTTTTTACATGCACTCATTCAAAAAATTTTGGAATACTCACAATATTTTAGGTCCTTAGTGTCACGATGAGATTAACGTTAACCGTAAAATATGAGTTTTCTGCACGTGTCCCCGTACAAAGTCGATCTGTCCTCCCCACGTGTTGACCGACTAGCATCTGACTTTAAAAAAAAAAATGAACAAGCAGTCAACTCTCGCGATACACGTACATTCCAGTCCTCTGTAGTGTTCTATACATAACATCCTGGTGTGGGCTACTTCTCGTCCACGTGCACAAGTAAGGGTTAAATTGGGATTTGTGTTGAGAGGGGGTTCCTTTTTAATAAGGTCGGAGAGGGGGTAGAATTTAAAAATATATATTGTTTGTAAGATATGTCTTGGTAACCTTGGAAGTCATTAACATTTGAATTGCTTTAAGGCTCTTTTGGAAGTAACTGCTTTCTGTAAGCCTATGTCATGAGCCCAGGAAGTTCAGAAACAACACATGCCGTATGTTTATAATGTTTCTGGATATGGATATGGATATGGATATAGATATGTTTTTTATTATCAATGTTCTGCTTGTATCAGCCTGAAAGTACATGCTCTAAACTATATTCTGGCTTATACCATTTTGGTGTATTTTTATTTTGGTAAAATACACCATTTCGGTGTATTTATTCTGCTCTGCACTGTGCAGTATCAGTCTAGAGATATACTTGCTGCTCTATATGACTAGTCGTAACAGTTTTTTCCTTTTTTTTCTATTAAAAAAGTGATTGCTTTCATAGCCTTCTTTATTTTACTTTACTGCACTCTTATTGGTTATATTTAAAGAATTTTTAAGCACCTAATAAATTTTGATCTTTTTGTTTTTAAACTGGTATAACTGATTAGATGCTTCAAAAAATACATTTATGTGATGGTATGTTATATATAATATTTATGTTAATATAGACATTTATGTCTTACCAGTAAAGTTGAGTTTTCTCCTGGCCTTTACTGAAAGTTTTATGATAACTATGATAATTACTTGTGGGTTATATTAAAGATTATAAGTCACCAGACTAGTATGACCCATTGATTACAGTGTTCAACTTTCTGAATGGGATTACAACTAAGCATCATAAGAAATGTGTGGCTATGGTTATGGTTATGGTGAATAATAAATAAATAAATAATCATAATCTAACCACATTTATATTATGGAAATGAATGAGCTAACTCATGTGTAACCACATTTATGGAGATAGTATTATTACCTTATGCATATTTCCTACCTGACAGATTTGCCCTATGTATAACTACATGTATTGAGGTAGTATTACTATCTGATAAATATTTCCTTCCTGACAAAATGTTTAGAGGTAGTGCTACTATCTTCTGAATAGTTCCTACTTGAAAGAATGAGATACCTCATGTGTAACCACATGTATAGAGGAAGGATTATTATGTATGTATGTATTAAGTATGTTACCTATCTGAGAGAATAAGCTACCTCACGTATAACCACATATTTAGAGGTAGTAGGACTATCTTCATACCTGACAGAATGAGCTCTCCTATGTATTTTGAATCTTGAATCTTAAATCTTAAATTAACACATGTATAGAGGTAGTATTACTATCTGATAGATATTTCCTACATGACAGAATGAGCTACTCTGTATAACCACTAGTATAAGGTAGTAGTACTATCTACCCAACAGAATGAACTGCATCCCGTGCAATCACATGCATAGAGGCCACCAGTTCTAGCTTCCTTCCTTTGGCTCCCTGTCAGAACCAGATCAGACTTCGGGGTGTTCTTGATGACTTATAAAATTTTACATGGACATGCACCTTCATACTTATCTGATCTTCTTAAACTTTATATTCCATCACATGCTCGCCGCTCTTTGAATGCAGGGCTCTAGTCTGTCCCCAGGGTTAAAAAATAATAACCTGGAATAACCACCTTTGTGACATCAGGCAGTCTTCCTCACTCGAGGTCTTCAAATCTAAGCTTAAAACACATCTATATGCCCTAACTTTTAATTAGTGCCATGCTTGGTTCTAGTCTTAATCATTTATATGTAGCATTTACAGTGTATCTCATGCAGTCCTGTCGACGAGATTATGTTATTTACTCTGAACCTTTTTCTTTTTTGGCTCATTCCCCTAACCATCTGTTTTTTTTAATATTCCTCTTCTGTCTTCCAAGCGCATAAGCAGAAAGGCTGTGTGCCTCTCTCTCTGTCTCTATCTCTCTCATTTTCGATCCTTCTTCCAGGTCTGCACCATGGGATGAGAATAAGAGGTCCAGGTCAAAGGTTTCTTCCATTAAAGGGAGTTTTTCCTCTCCACTGTTTTCCAGTGCTTGCTCATATAGATCTTTTGTGGTTTATCTAAACAACTATGTAATGTTTGACCTTAGTATGTGAAGTGCCTTGAGATTACTCTGTTGTAATTTTGGTGCATATAAATAAAATTGAATTAAATTAATAACAATGAAAAGTAAGGGACTGGTGATAACTGGAGAAATATTTAATTTTTAAATTGAATCCAAAGTTAAACTCCTCAAATGCATGCTAAGTTTTGAGGAGCGCATGTAGGTCACATAAGAATTTACTCACTAATTGGGAAGATGCTCTGTCTCTGTCTTTATGTTCAGAAAGCATATGGCATTGGTAAAAAGTTGTAATATTGCATTGATAAATATGTCAGATCATGCACAAATTTCAATTAGAACTGCATTGAAAATTTGTAAGAAACTTTGGAGCTAAATCATTCCCTGTTACAAGACGAATTACTGAAAAAAGTAAAATAATGTTGAAGGAATATGTAGAAATAAATTATACAGGTTGTATTGATGTATATCCCTGATAAAAAGAAAAATAAAATAATCAGAGCAAATGAAACTAGACAAGATAGTATCTAGAGAAATTGAAGTGGTATTGCTGTGTGCTGTAAAAACTTCACTAAACTGTGCTGCTGTCTGCTATGTTAAGATGAGCTTTATTGCTTTATAAGTAAAAGCTGAATAGTATGAATAACTGTTAAGTAAAAACGGGTTCAAATTCAGTGTTTCCTTACCTCATTTGTCCTGATGCTGATTTGTGTGTGTTGATTTGTGTACATTTAAAGCAATTCAATCAGCCACTCTCAATCAGCTCTGTATACATTGTTGCCCAGGCTGTGTCAAAAATCACTCCCTATTCACTTGTTCACTACTCCCTATATAATACACATTTATACTTCTGTCAGTCACATGTTAATATGACTGACATTAGACAAACCAGCTATGTGTTGGTGCTTAGTTACCACTAGCTCAATCAGGGATTAGGCTGAGATGGACCTCTCATTCTCTGGCATATTTGACTAAAATGTGTAATCCCAAACAGAGGACTCTGTACATTACCATTATGTCTAATTTGTTGTGTAAAAAAATGTAGGAAACCAAGCATGTTAGAAATAGGCCTTGTTCAGTTTGTCCTCCAAAATCCTGGTTCAGGTATTGGAGTCAGACAGTGTCTGATTGCTTCCATAGTTAAACTATTAAAAGGGTAGAAGTTGATTTAAATAAAGGAGTAAGGAGTTTTACTTAACGCCAATCCTAACCATGATTGAAAGAAAAAATAATTGCTTAAAGGACTTTGACTTTGATTTCAAAATTGAATAATTCTGTGCTTGCTGAGTAAATCCATTCAAACCGTTTATATTTTTCCATATTTTTATCATTGTTTCTCTTCTAAACTAATTATAAATATATGTAGTAGTTATGGTTATCAGGTCATTCCTGATAAAAATGCGTGCCCAGTATTTGTTCTAGATTATTCTACTAGTGTGTTTAATATTGTTGCTAGTGTGAACAGAGCTGTTCTATTGTTAAGACACTTTACAGAAGTATATTTGCTATGTATGAAATTTAGCAACGTTAACATGCACCATTTACAGAACTAATACACTTTACAATATGGTAAAGGTGTTCATCCACCTAGGGTTGTGTTAAAGTAATACTGAGAAATGCTACAAATGTTATACAAACAATGAATTTGTTATGGAGACATGGGAATTACACACTGTTGTATTGAGATGCTGTATGTGGCTAGGACAACTTAACAACTTAGCATCCTCAGCTCTATGTTCTGTCTTGTCACTGTTCTATGTAGCACCATGGTTCTGGAGAAACGTTGTCTCATTTCACTATGTACTGCGTCAGCTATATGTGGTTGGAATGACAATAAAGCTTCTTGAACTTGAACTTGTATTCATATGTTGAACAGCTGACAATCAAGGACTATATGAGTAACACAGAACAAAGTTGAACTCAGTTGCCACGTTGGATCACAGAATCTATGCAGCCTAATGCACATATGTGTGTGGAAGCAGGGATTTGCCTGTCTCTTCTCCTTAGTGCTACCCCATGCCTTTCGTTTAACTTTATCTTTTGGGAGACAAAACCACATCATACATAATCTCGTACTGACTCCTCACTACTCTCCTGTCACTACTTCTACACTACTACTACTACACACCTACACACAGAAATATTTTCTCTTGGGTGTGCTTCTGCAGCCTGCCACACAGTCAGTCAGTCAGTCTCACTCAGCTGCTGACACTCAGCAATCAACCCTCAGTCATACTCAACAGTTGCCAGATTGTTGTTGAGCGTTCTTTAGCCCACACCTTCTGTAGCTGCTCTGTGAGTTTTCAGCCACCAACCCCTGTTAGTTTTTGGATTTCACCCCTATAAGTTGGTGGTTGGATTGTTTGGTTTTCAGTTCAGTTCTCGTGTTGTGCCATTCTCTCTGGTTTATCTGTATTTTCCCTCGTTTGCCAGGTAGTTTAGTTTATACTGGATTGTCCAAATTCAAGTTTGTTCTTGCTTGTATTTTATGGCCCACCTTGGCAGTCTTTACTTGTGTTTAGCATCAGGTGTTTTATGTTTTGTACTTGTCATGTTCCTCCTCAGGGAGTGATTTTCTGTTGTTGTTTTTTCCTGATATCTCTTATTACAGCAGCTTATCCCTAACTCTGTTGTTGTTTTGCCTCATTACTGACAGGTGATAAATATATTATTAGCATTTTATAAATATTTATGATCCTAAATAAAACGACAGCATGTGAAATTATTTTTTTTTAAGTGCTGAAGGTGGTTGGATTGCATTTAGTTTTTTCAGCTGTATTCAGTTCAGCTGAGTTCAGAGTGTGGAAAAGCTGAAAATCATTGTGATTGTAGTGTAGTGGGATCATAGCAAATCACTTGTGGTTGCAACATACAACTTTTTCACAGTGCTATTATTTATCTAACAAAAGACAGTGAAGCAATTTGGCATGGTTGACAACCCACATTACTGCAAGTTCTGTGGTGATTGCATGATGTACACTGGTTCAAAAAGCATTTTTTCATAGGAAATCAGTGAAAACGGGCTGAGAATACATAATGTGAGGGTCACAAACCTTGTCAAACGACTTTTTATTATGAGGATAGCCTAGAAGAGCTGTAGATTATTTTATACCCAGATGTGACAGGAAGATGTCACAAGTATGTATACTCTAAATGGGCCCAAAGGGTCATTCGGGTAATTTTAAATCTAGAACTCAACTACAAGATGTTTTGAGTCGCCACCTGCTGTAGCATGGTGGATTCAAAGGTGAATTCCACCCATTATAGAATTAAAATTATTTCTGCTAGCTGCAGTTGGTTTTGCATATTCTTGTGTATCATATCTCCACGTGACATGACACAGCACAAAGAGAAGAGGGCAGTGTGGAGCAGAATAGATTAGAATAGAATAGATTAGAATAGAACAGATTGATTTCAAGTCTGATGCTAGCGATGTCTTAAGTTGCATACAGCAGTTTTTATCTGAAAAACAATAGTTATTTTGTCAAAAAGTCTTTATTTAAACTATGAACACAAAGAAATATAAAAACTGCAGGAATTTAATACATTCATATACATTTGATATTTTTACCACTTCATACTGCATTTTAATGAGGCAGGACCGTAATCCAATCACATGATTCCAGGTATAAATACGTAGTATAATGCAAACTCATTTGAGGTTCTGTTTAACTACACCCATTTATAAGACCCTCTCATTTTCTCAGCAGAAAACAAAACAATGAGAATAACTAAATGCATTACATACACTGTGTGAAAAATGAAACCTTTGGCATTAGCCCTGACTGTCAAACATCTTGCCAATGATTGGCAGCTGCTGCACTTCTTCACAGCTCCCCTAACTGACATACAAATCAATTGAAAATGAATCAAAATTATAAAAATGCTATAAAGAGAGAAATTATAATGTACTTTTATCAAGAGTTCAGCATAGAAGAAGACTGAGACCGGCAGCTGACTGGTTACTTTAAAATATTTTCTGATTTCCTGGAATTGCTAGCTGAAATTTATACATAGAGCAACAATATCTGACAGGGCACAGCTGCACTGCTAAAAACTAAATCTGACCTGTACGCAAATGTAACACATTTTCATTTTGGGTTTTAGCAATAAGACATTTTGTTTATGTAGAAATTTTCACATTTAAAGGAGAACATAAATAACAAAATAGATGCTAAACAGAAGAACTGGATATGAATAATAAAATAAAGTGAAAAAGAAAAAGTTCCAAAATCTGGGCAGGGCACACATTTACACAAAGAACCACATAAATGCAAGCATAGCATTTCCATTTACACTCTGCGTTTCAATAGGGACACCTAGCTAAAGTTAATACATTCTGATAGATCAATCCTGCAAAACTTCACAGAAGTTATAATGCCATTGTGTTTTAGTTAAAATTGTTTTAGAATACACCAATTCAACTAACTGCCAACTGAGTGCATGGTCTGTTGGGGCTCATAGATGCCATTTCCTGAAACTCCTGTGTCAGCAATTACTTTGGTAGCAAATATCAGCGGCCATTTTATGAATATTGTTTATATTCACCACCAATCTTCTTCCCTGCCTTTCTTAGTATATTGCAACATTGCCTGGCATATTAGGAAACTAAATTATATGCACATGTCAAATGAACAAGAAGCCTGGTTATTGTAAGTCTGTGTATACATGTAGCAGCTTCTAGTTGTGAAGCTGGAGAAAATGTTGCTTCCTCAGTGCCTGCCAACATGGGGTCATCAAGTTTCTCTAATCCCCTTATCCGATTACAGAAAACAGATTTCTCATTTACATGACTGCTAAGAAATTAGTTTACTTGAGAAAACTGTCTACAATCTGGTTACTTTAGTGCATGTGAACACACTCCCTGACCTTCTTAACCTTAAAGGTTGATTAACATTTAACAAAGTTAATCAGTGATGACTAAAAAAAAAAAAAAAAAAAAAAAAAAAAAAAAAAAAAAAAAAAAAAAAAGAAGTATTCAAGAGGTGTCAACAAAGCAGTGCACCACTGACTGGACCAGTTGCTGTAAAAAGGTGTTGTAAAAGACAAGAGGAACTGACTGAAGATGCTAAATATATGATGTAAAGAGATAAAAATACTGTC
>OMLM01000876.1:0-16301 GCA_900302695.1 Helostoma temminkii | reverse complement strand
AGAGAGAGAGAGAGAGAGAGAGAGAGAGGAGAGAGAGAGAGAGAGAGAGAGAGAGAGAGAAAGTGAACCAGAACAGTATGCAGGCGGTGGGCTTCTGCAGCCAGTCTGGGGAGCAAAGGAGACCGACTGATATGGCTAAAGATGCAGATGACAAAAAAAAAAGACTGTAGAGTAGAAACAAGGAGAGCTGGACATTATACTGTAGAGAAAAAGCAAAAAGACAGAGCCAAGACTGTGTAAGCCTGTCTTAGCCATTATCTGTGGAAGAGGCGGTGGGTGTCTACCTGTGTGTCAGGCACTAGCATCGTGGTGCGGAGAGGAGTGGCCCACCAGCAGCCATGGCAGTGAGTGCGTGGCAGGCTCTGTCTCCACTGCAGTGGGCTCGCTGGGGCTGGGATACACTGCTGGGAGGGGCAGGAGATGAGGACAACCCAAGCTCGGATCCGGCTCTGGGGCTCCTTCGGCGTCTCTCCTGGGGTTCACGTTATAATAACATGATCAGGGATGCTGGGGAACCGGTCAGACAGAGGTGAGACAAGATGGGAGGCTGGGGCCACATAACATCAGATAATACACTGATCAAAAGAGCATGGATCGTGGTAGTCAGTGTGTGTTTGTGTGGTCCTGAGGAAGGCCAATCAATAATGGGCTTGCTTAGGATGATAATATATTCTTTATACTTTATTAGTCTGTTATGCGAAATCAGTTAAATTTCTTTATGTGGCTTGGTGTGATCCTCAGTCCCCTGTGTCTGTTTCATAGTTGTAATATCTTTAAATCTTGAGGTGGTCTTTTGTGTATAAGCAATAATGTATTTGTGGAGATGGGATGATTCTGTCTCACAGGTGTGCTGTTATGTGTCATCTGACTGCAAATTCATTGTTTTCATATATAGATGTAAAGGTTCACTAGAAATGAAAATGAAATAATAATGAAATACATGGTCTGGATTTTTTTTGTAGAAAAATAGCATTTGCTGTCTTTCCTACTTGTATATAGAAAAATACAGCCCTTTGATAAATATTATATTATATTAACACAAAATATTACCCCAAAGATTGATATCAGAAGTACTCCCTTGTAAAATAATTGTCTGTTGTGATATGTCTCTAAGGGAGATCAGTGTAGCTCACCCTCATGTGACGTCAGTGTCCATAATCCTGATCCAGTCATAACAGTTCAGTGATTTCAGTCTTATTCAGAACAGCTTTGATTTAGTTTGTCCTTATCTTTTGTTGCAGGAGCTCAGACTCTGATGGAGCATTTGAGACTCCTGAATCCACAACTCCAGTGAAGGCTGCTTCTCCCACAGATCAACAGAGCCAGCAGCTAACATCTGATGATAAAGGTACAGTAATAACTTCATTTCATTATGTGTGCTTGACTCATTTACAGCATGACATTATTCTATCATTAGAAGTGAGGCAGGTGGAAGGTCTTGTTCCACCATCTAGTGGAATAAAGCAGTATTTCAATTATGGCTTTGTTTGCTGAGACGAGCATCTCTGCTGCTAAAACAAGGTTTTTGTATGTAGAAAAGACTATCACTTCCACATTTCTCGTACTTGTGTGGTTACTTTTTGGCAACTTTTGTTAGGGTCACTGAACTATTTCTAGCACAATCATTTCTAATAATACCCATAATTGCATCTGTCCAAAGCCAGATACTTTATTGTAACTACACACAACAGTTAAAATATAAGATCTCAATTTCAATTAAATGTTTATATTTATAAACATATAGTATAGAGTATATCATATAAGTTCAGCTATTTAACAGGTCAACAAAACTTCCTTACATTATCTCTCCATTTTTTTTGCAGTAGAGGACACCTCCGTCAGTGAGCTTGACCCTGTCCTAACTTTAGTTGACTCAGCGTGCCCTTCTTTATGCACTGCTTTTGATGAAAACAAGCCCATTGCAGCCAGTGGCACATACAACATTGACCTGTTTTCTGCAGATTCAACAAGTCACACTCTCACCCGTTCCCTAAGTTTCCAGGGAGGCAAACTAGACAGTTCTGGTTTGTTGGATGGAACCACAACTGGAGGTTTCCGTCCACATTCAGAATCCTTCAGTGTAGGCACTGAGAGTGCCCCAGGGACACTCCATAGGCCCAAGAAAGTTCGTCCTGGTTCTGTAAAGAAAAAGCCCTTTCTCAGACAGAACTCAAACCCAGAGAGTCCAAGTCCAAGCTCATCCAGCAGTACTCCTGAGATCAAGAAGCGAACAAAGCCTCAAACTGCCAGCTCTCAGGCTCAGGAAGAAGCAGAAGGAGGTTCTGCAACTCCAAGCCCAGGAGGAACCCTCCGAAAGACCAGGAAGAGCTGTGTGGAGACTCCACCTCCTCTCCCAGAGGAGACAAACCAAACCAGCCAAGGGGAGAACCTTGTTGCTTCTGTCTTACCTGTGTGCCAGGAGGAGACCCCCCTGCCTGGTGGTCCAACACACCAAGACGAATCTCCCATCCCTCTTTGTGCTTCCTACAAATGGGATCCAGAGAATTTTGAGAACATCAACCCATTCAATACTGGGGGTAGTAAAATTGCCAACTCGCCTGTTCTGGGTCGTAAAGATCCAATTTCTGCCCATATTGCCATCCCCCCAGAGAGTCCCCCTATCCCTACAGCACAGCCCCCAGCTCCTCTTAAGGAGCCAATCACAGACCCTGAAGAGCAACCCATACTTCCCAATCGGCAGTCAGTAAGACTGGAGTTTGACTACTCTGAGGAGAGCAGTGAGGCGTCACACCAGGCTTCTCCCCAGCCCAAGAAAGTGGGCAAGAAACCCGGTGCAAAGATGCCTTTTAGGAAACCAAAGCTGGGACTGAAGAAGGCACCCCCAGCACAGACAGAGCAGCTAGACAATGACCCTCCAACAAGCCAAAATGGCAACGAGGATGAAATCCGAGTTCCTAAAGCATCTTACAAGTTTGAACCTGACAAGTGGGATGATCCAAATTTTAATCCATTTACTTCTAAGAAAGGCATCTCTAACTCCCCCAAACTGTCCAGGCCATCTTATAACTTTGACTCCAATTACTTTGATGAATCCATAGACCCTTTTAAATCCACCAGTAAGATGGCCAACTCCCCGCCTAAGACATCTGCCTCATTTGAACTATCATCCAATGACTGTGACAATGAAAATGACAATGACAACATTGGGGAACTGGAGGATCAAAATCAGAACAAACCGGCCAAAAAGAAGAAAGCCCCTATCAAATCGTAAGTCAACCTGGTATTACATAATTTAACATAATGTTACCAGTGTGCTGTGTGTAAATAGGAGGGTTTTCCCTCACTTTTAGAATAATGTATTCATGAGTAGGAATTTCTATGAGCTTTTTACACAAATTTGTGTATTTGTGTTCTACTTGTCTGCCATGCCAGTGTCCAGTGTCTGTCTCTCTGTCACCTGTGTCTGTATTATCATGTCACAGGAAGTCCAAGGGTGTGTCTTCTCTATGTTGTTTGTTGTAAGTACAGGGGCAACACAACCAACCACCATTTGACCACCACTGACCCTTAATTCCATGAAGCTTTACTTTTAAAGCAGCATGTTGCCCAGTGTACCTCCTCCTATTAATGGAAACATCACAATCCCAATCAATTCCATTTAAACTTTGTTTTTATTATTTCTAATTAATTCTGTCCATTTTAACCAAACAATACCCGTTTTCAGTTTTGTTAAAATTCTTTATAACGCACAACATAATTACACCAGGAGTATGAAAGTGTCAGATGAAATGCACAAAGAGAATTTGAACATAATTATAATGAGTTGCTACACACACGCTGGAAATTCTATTTGCAAAGCTCTCTAGTGTAATGGTGCACAAAGGTGCAACGTTGTTTAACAGTTAGTGTGGTAAGCAAAGTAATAAGGTTCTTCTATGAACAAAGGTCAGTGCAACAGTGCTCAGTGTTGTTCTGCTTAAAGACAAAATTAGTCAAGCTTAATGTGATGGAGATGTGTTACTATGTTGAGTTGCTGACTTTTTAGGTAAACAGATTTTAATACTTGTCTATCAGCTGACAAAATGCCTGTCCTCAAGGTGGACATTGTTACTCACATGTCACACTGTCCCATCTGCAAGTGTATAAAAAAAGAGGTACCAGTGCCCCCCCTTGTGTTCATTGTTGGCTCTCGTTGAAAGAAACACAGCCAACCCCCACCCCACTGGAGGAGCTTTTGCTTGCTGCACTAAAGAGTGCGGCTCTGCTTATCTATATATTTATTCATAATGAATTCAGTTAAGAATTACAACAGTAGAAGCAAAGTACCAGTTCAGATTGAGTATAAATGTGTTCTACATTATATTTGGAGCATAAAATCTGAGTCATTCTGAAAGTTGCTCTCCAGCACGTATACGGGCCCTCTGACAGGCCATGCTTCTGTAAACTGAAAACTGAGGTAATGCAAGTAAAAAAGTACCAAGCACTAACCTACAATAGTAGATTACGATTGCATTAATGTCCTAACTAACCTACTACATTGGGAATAACATTCTTGTTTAGGATCTAATCTATGTTATTTGTAAGTTTATTTGAACAGTAAACTACTCATAACATTAAATTATTACTACTCTTGACAGAGCAGTTGCTAAATAGATTCAACACAAATTTATCACCTTTTGTCAGCCACACTCATTTTTAGTAATACTGCTCTATGCACATTATGCACCCTATGTCATTTTGTGCACAAACATCAGTGGTATTTATAGATGTATCCAGTAGCTTTCACATTTTGCTACTATACACACTTCTGTGATAGGTAACAGTCAATAAAGGACCTTCTATACCATTGTACTGTTGAGTGACGGAATCTTAATGACTGATGACTTCCCTTTTTCTCAGTAATACTTTCAGAGTGAAGAGATCTCCAAAGAAATCCCCACTGTGTGATCCATCCCTGGTGGGTACCTGATGCTCCATATTTGTACTTTCACACTCGGCTCTATAAATTCTATCCATTTGTATTTCTCCTTCTTTCCTGTGACTTCCTCTGTTGCAGGATGTTACACCTGCAGATGAACCTGCCTCCCTCCATCAACAGGACGACCATGCCACAGATGAGGAGAAGCTGGCCTCTTCCACCAGTCATAAGTGGGCAGCCCTGCATGACATGGATCCAGATGTGAACTCTGACCAGCAAGACTTCCCCCAGCCGTGTGACCTTACATCCTTCGTTAATGAGAACAATCTTCCTCATCAGACTCAAGGTGAGGCATTGTTGAGGTTTGACTCGTCTTGATCACTCTTTTTACCTCCAGCCAGTTTGTCTGAACAACAGACAAAGTTCATAGCATACTATAGGTGGGTGGTGCTGAAAGGAGAGTCACGGCTTATGTTTGAATAAACCATCATGTACAGGATCAGTCAGATTACTTTTTATTCGTCAGCAGCATTATTGATTTTTATGTGGCAGTGAAATAAGCCTGCTGGCCCAGTTCTCTACTGCCCTCTGACCTCTACAGAGCCACCTCTCCCCAGAGGCTGTCTGGCTCAACCCATCTGGGTCAGAGATGAAATAGAGAACAGAAAGCTCTGCCTCACCCTCTGAACCCATTAGTCCAAAGCTCAACACTGGCTGAAATGCCCCCCAGTTTCTTCCTCTGCAACTAAGACTTATTTCTTTATCCTTGTGTCAGTACAAGACTATGAAATTGAGTACATGGAGAAGATTGGCTCCTCTTCACCTGTGAGTATTTCATCTTAATCAGAGATTTTAACTTTTGTTTGTCAAATGTTTATTGCTGTGCTTAGCGACATGTTTTATATATAACATGTGGTTTTGGTTGCCAAAAGCGGTGTAAATTTAGGATTTCACAAAGTGTATGTTTTATTCTCTGGTGTGACTTTCAGCCACTGTCTGTGAAGAAGCCATCTTTGTACCTGAAGTTGGATTCAGTATCTGACAACTTAACCAAGAATGCATGTGCACATGGATCTGAACCCAGCTCCCCCTGCACAGGGTATAACAGACTCTATTACCCTACTGCACTTTATTTATAAATGTGTGTAGTTACTTTTCATTATTCTATGCATTGTATGTTTATGGTATAGAAAGTCATACAGTGCAATTTTTATTTCTCTACTGGTAGATTAAGTTTTAAGTCTATATGATTGTAACAGCTTGTAATGCTCTATGCCATATCGCTCTCTCTCCTTGTCTCTGCTTGCTTTCTCACATTCTGTGCAGGAGTTTTGAGGAAATGGAGGCCCAGATAACAGCAGGCATGAAGACACCAGTGTTAAGCTCCCGGCCTGGTCCTGAGGGCTCTGCTGGGGACAAGGGCAGGAAGCGAGAAAGCGAGTCACTTAGCCGAACCCAGAGCACGGAGAGAGAAGAGCAGGTGAGTCATATGTCTTAAAAAGATTCAAACTCAGTAAGCAATTATCACGTATGTCATTTCTGTGTCTTGTTACCATCATGTGAATAAAATCTGTGAATTTTGATTTTGACATTCATACCATACCATTGCTTAGTCACAAGAGGGAGACAGAGTGCCACATGCTTTACAATAGGATGTGACTTGACCCTTTAACATGAACGCCATCAGGCACACGTCAGTCAGTGATTTTAGTCATGTCCCTGATAACAAATAGCCAGTCTGCAACTCTTAGGTTTCCAGCTTGAACTCAGTGACTCATCTCACAATGCTGCCACTGCAGACAAACACTCAGCGCTTGCTTTCTATGCTGACACCTGCCCTCCTCCCTGCCCTTGCCTACTCCTCCTGGTGCCCTTGTAGCCCCCTAGCCAGGGACCTGTGGAGGCCCCCGCTCCTGCCCTGGCCATGCCCCTGTTAGACAGGCTGTCTGAGTGTGACGACCCCCTGCAGTACATGGAACCTGACCTGGCTGAGACCAACCCCACTGCATTCGCCCAAAAACTACAGGTGTGTTGCCAGACCACACATGACCCCCCTGATAAACCCTATAGACCTCGACTCTGGTAGCCTATCTGTGTCTCTGATATGTGTAGTGTGTGGTTTTGTGTGAATGATATTCCCATTGTGTTTTATTATCATTCATTTTGCCTTTTCATTTTCCCATCATTTTCCTCCTTTCATCTAAGTTGCAGTTTTTAGCTTACTGTGTGAAACAAACTGGTGGAGTGTGAAATGTAGACAGCAACAAGCGTGTGTGTGCAACTCAAATTTCTATATGTTTTCCCTTTGCTCTCTCATCCTTGGGCCACAACCCTCCTCCCTTACCCCTGAAATCAATCAACCCCCACCCCTCATGTGTACGGCCCAGGAGGAGCTGGTGCTTGCTGCCCTGAGGATAGAGGCTCTGCAGGTAGCAAAAAACATCTCTCAGTGCCCCTCCCTCTCCAATGTAACCCCCCAGGTACTGCGCTGAGTCAGCCTGCACCTGTAGTGTGTCTGTGTGAGAGCGTGGGTGAGTGTGCAGGAGCTAAGAAGAGTGATCACATGATATAATAGAGGATGTGTGTATATGCACATGTGTGTGACTGTAGTGTGTGTGCATGAGTGTGTCTCAGCCTGCCTATCCCTCTCCCTAAACACAGCATTCTGAGTGTGACTGTGAACCCATGGCCGTATCAACATGGTGGCTGCACCACTACATCTGCAGTCCTGCGTCCTCTTCAGTCCCCACATAAAACCTCTAACATGGCTTAATGCGTCCAGCTCTCATCATGACTAGCAGTGAGCTCTTTCAGGTTGTCTCCTCTAGGACACTGTGCTGTGCCTACTTAGTCCCTTTGTTATGCATGTTGAGCGACATGCATGTTGCCTGTCTGCTCGTAATGAATGTGACTGGGAATATCTCCCATGTCTGCAGCTGGATATACATACATATTTACATACATATGGATATAACTTTGCCATAATTTCCCCAGTCACATTCTTGTTTTGAGATATGATCCTTCTCCCAGACTAACAGCACTAACAAACAGCTACATCAAGCAGGTGTCAGTGTTCGGTTTTGGCTGGACTTTTTAAGTAGGACTTATGGTGAAAGAAGGAAATTTGGTAAATGGAGGGCTTGTGTTGAAACAGCACATTTCTAGATTAAAGTCAATGGCAAACATGTCTCAAAAGTTGGAGCAAAGCAGACGTTTCCCAGCCTTCCTTTCAAGTCTTATGCTGTTATCCCAAACATTTTGCAGTCACGACTTAAGAAACCCAGCACTCGGCGGTGGAATATCAACGGTTCACCCTTATTCAAAGTAAGAGTAACAGAGTGAGAGTGATCTGTCCTCACCTTAATCTGACAAGGTGCAGTGTGGTCCAGCTATTTGGTCAAACATATGTTCATTTCCTAGTACACCAGCACACTGGAATTTGAAATTTAGATGTGATTCATATCTAAATTGGCTACAGGTTTAAGAATCACAGCCATTATGGAGCTTTGATTCTTACATGTTTTATCCAGTTTGGATGTATTTTGTAAATGGTCTTAAATTTAAAATTTAACACTTCGTAGTGATGGCATACTGAGCCAAAACATCCAAAGTCCAAATACCTACAGACTGCACTGTATACTCTAGCTCCTATAGGCCCAAGAAGTCCAAGATCCACAGAGTCTGAGACCTGACTACCCTAGCTGTACTGTACTTAATGTGAACACATTTATCTGTGTTGTGTTTTCTGCAGTAATCTTGTATCTCTCTTGTAGTTTTTCTACTCCTGTTTTTGTTGTTGTTGTAGTGTTTTTGTTCAACTTTTTTCTTTGTTTTGTGCATTTTTGTTCACATTAAATATGTTTATATGATTTATGAGTTTTACACATGACACTCCTGAAAGGTAAAATGTTTGCACTTTACTAGACATATACCAAATGGGCAAAGTGGCTAAGTTGTGGCATTTACTTTATGTTAATGCCATTTGCTACAATTCTTAATTAAAATACAGATAAACATTGAAAGGGAAATGCCTCAAAATATCAAATGTCTGCATCTTTACTCAAACTTTACTCAAAAGACAGAGGGGCCTTGATTTTATGCAGTTATCAATACATATAGCATACATTCACACAGCACAATAGTATTCCAGTGTAGAAACAGAGGAAGTTTTTTGGGTTGGGGTCAGTAGGGTTCTCTAGATCATTCTTGGGGAGTGCCTCTATAAGACAGGGCTTTAGGCAAAAGTTACTATATGCTTAAAGTTTATATTTAAATGTGACTGAACTGGGAGGCTACAGTAAGCCCAGTGAGTGCCTGATAAAAGAGGTAGCTAAATGTGACCAGTCTTTACCATGGAATTACTGCTCCAGCCAGACCAAACACTGCTCTCTTTTCCACATATTAGTGAATCTCATTCTCAATCTCTTTGTCCCATGCGAGCCCCCAACATTTCATCAAATCCTCCAGTAATCCAGGCCTCTTAAGGATGAATAAATCCTTTTCAAAGTAGGGTTTAGGTAACCAACAGGATTTTTTTTTTTTTTTTTGCATTTTGATAGGTTTTGTGTGAGGAGTTGTTGTTGGTAGAATATCCTAATGATGAATCCTGTGAGTTTCCTGGTTCATCTCATGGTATATACTCTTTGTAATTGTAAATGAATTGGGCAAACTTAAGAGTAAACACTGTTTCTAGTCATATTAATTTGAACCACTTGTATTGTGATATGCTTTAACATGAGACTAACATCTGTTTCCCATGCTGCCCAGTCCACTTCCCTATCCTTTTCTCCTGTACATGATGTACTTCTTGTGTATCAGCTGCTACCCTCCCTCCCGTCTGCCTTGCCTGGACCCAATCACATTAAAGCTACTGCAATGAGCAGGTGATCATGAAAGCTCAGCTAGAGGCAGCATCAGCCAATTATAGTGGCTAATACTGTGGCTATGAAGACTGTTTCATCCTGTCATGTGACGGCTGACGAAGTCTTCAAGAACATCACTAGCCTGCCTCATTTACATATTGATTTTGCTGTGTGGCACATTTTGATCTAGTTTGATGCTGCCGTGCAGTTTGGTGTAGGAATCCTGCTGAGAATGAGTGTGTGGGCCCGAGGGTCAGGGTGTCCACTCTGTAGCTCTGGTTTGTAACTGGTTATGTTTCCTTTTTTGTCCTTCCTCTCTTTTCATTCCTGGAAGCAGCACAGAGATGTGTTATCGCCAGTGGAGAATGCTATGTCCAAAACCTCGCTGTATGCCAGGGCCACCGCCACCACCTACATTGAAGGGGAGAGTCCCCACCTGCCAGGGGATCTGGACCACTCGCTGGGAATTGCACGTGAGGAGGTGCCTTCAAATGTTTTTTTTATGAATAAGGTAAAAATACTGATACATTTTTTTACATTTTGCATTTTACTCAACAATCTGACATACTCCTCAGATTGTGACAAAGGAGAAAGAAGTGCTAGAATGGCAGAGGAAGTATGAAAATAGCCGACAGGAAGTGGTGGAGATGAGGTAAGTAGTTGCACCTCAAGCTGTCATCACCTAAATCACACTGAAGTCCCACCCATATGTTGTAGCACGGATTTAACACCTCTCTGTGTGAAATAGTAGCATGTCACAATACTGTCACATTTTTTCTCCAACCACTATCACAATTTTACCTGTCAATTGGGTTATTGTGCTAAAAGTGTCAATCTAAGCCATTGTCTAATTGGTGGGGAACAGAGCAAGTCATATATATGACTATATATATATATATATATATATATGTCTATTTGTAATATAGGTTAGATATTCATTATAAAATGTATGATTGGGCTTTAAGATGCTTTCATTTGGATTATACACCACAATTTGACAACAGCTCAAAACTGGGATTAATTATACTCATATTTACATTTGCAGATGATCAGTCTATGTCTGACAAATGGTTGATAATGGGTTGATAGTGTTCTCTGTCAGCAGGTGGTGGATGTGGGTCCAGCTGGCCACAGCTCACATAGTGTGGATAAGACAGAGCTTACTTCATTTGACTGATTGGGCTCAGGATAACAAGGGGCTAAGAAGCTAAGGCGGGGGCATGGCTAATTAATCCTCTTGCCTGTAGTAACCTGCTTTTCCCAAAACAAGGTTTCCTACTGGGCCCTGCTGGTCCTATCTTAGGGTGTAGAGCAACCTCTAGCAACAAGACTCATGAACATTGGATGCACAGTGCATATAAATAAAGAGTACAAAGCTAATTATATTTTGGGGAACATTGCTAAATTATTAAATTACACAGATCTTTCAAACAGCTTGCATTTGCCATTTGACAAAATCCTCATTAAATATCATTGTGTCCAGTTAATGTAGCCAGAAGCACAGATTGCCTGGCAGAAGTGCCAGATCCACAACTAATATCCATTCAGTCCCAGTTATGTTTTATTTATCTTCCTAACGAAGAGACAGACAGACAGGTGTGCAAATGAATATGCATTTTCACTAAGGAAGGCAAATATAGGAATTGTTTGAATTAAAATAATTTGTCTACTGGAAATAACTTATATTTTATACAGATATAACAACAGTCATCAACTGATGATCTACAATTTCTCATTCATAGGAGAATTGTTGCGGAGTATGAGAAGACGATTGCACAAATGATAGGTGAGTTCGGTGTTAAATGCAGGTTTTCAGCTGACCTGAGCAGTCACTTTTTGTTGTTCCTATTGTACCCTCCTGCCTTTTTTAGTACACATTAATTTTATTTTAAATCAACTACTTTTGTTCCACAGCCTCTGCTACTACTATTTGCTTCACTTGTTATTTTGCAAGCTGAGCAAAAATATACTTATAAGGTCCTTGTGTGCTCTAATCCACAGATGAACTTTTTTATCTTCTTTACACAAGTTAGCTTTGCTATGTGCTTGCTTTTATGTTTGATTGATATGAATGAATCCTGCTCTCACTGAAGGAGGAAGTGATCACCTTTGCTCACACCTGTCCAGCTTCTCTGGACTCACTGAGTTCCACTGCAGACTCGCTCTGTTTTACTCCTGCTCTTGCCTACATCTATTTCTGAAGATCTGAGTTTACTGCCATCTAATTTTATTTCCTACTCGCAGTAAAACACTGTCACATAAAGTAACAATCTGCCTTTGCTTGTTTTTAACACTCGGCTCTCTCACAGCCCTCCCAGCTTGACTTAACACAGTCCCTTCTTTTCTGTTCTGCTCCACCATTGCCCCTTTCTATTTGATAACCCTGACAGGCATGCCAGGTGAGTAACGCTGCCTTGTCCTTCACTTGGTTGTGTCAGCTCGCATCTCTCCATCTGTCGGTCATAGAGGGGAGTAGATGTCCTCTCCTTCTTCATCTCATTCAATGACATTTGTTTGTCCATTTGTTGCATTTCCGGTTTTTATGTGAGACATTTTTTTCTTAATGGTTAAAAAGGACAGAATCCTTTGGCATTTTCTTTTCAGCTGCCCTTTATGCTATCCCTCAGTTGCTCATATTAGGGTAATATTATAGAACTGTGACCTTATTTATGTACATATGCACATTGGCAACCTTTACATGCACAGCTGCACTTACATGTTACTACAGAGGAATGTTATTCAGGCAGAATAATTGAGTAAAGCAGGTCGGTCATCTAAGCTTGTGAATGGAAAAGAAAGGAAGAGCTGTGATGGGTTGAAATCCTGAGCACTCTTTGTCATGTGATACTAATGAGTCTAGAAGCCACACAAAACAAACTAGCTGCCAGAGCTATGGTTTACAGTTGTCTTTAATTTTCCCATTGTTCAGTGTTTATGTTTGCATGCTACACTGGTAGTGTAAAAGCTATTAGATCACACTAACCCACAAATTCATTTAGATCAAAATAAAATGTACGTATGCTGTTGGTGTGGGTCCTTAAACAGTATACATGTACAGTATATACACACTACTTCAGTACATAGACTGATGATCTGATCTACACTGTATTTGTGTGTGTGTGTCTATCAGAGGATGACCAGAAGGAAAAGTCTCTCTCCCACCACACCATCCAGCAGCTGATCATGGAGAAAGACCAGGCTCTGGCCGACCTCAACTCTGTGGAAAAGTCTCTGGCCGACCTCTTCAGACGGTATGAGAAGATGAAAGATGTGCTGGAGGGCTTCCGCAAGGTGACTTACGCACACATTTATTACGTTTTTTTTAGCATGACTGGTCATTGTAAGTCTTCTAAAATTTAGCTTCACAACATCAGCAAATAATTTAAATATTTCAGAATGAGGAGGTTCTGAAGAAGTGCGCTCAGGAGTATCTGTCCAGGGTCCGTAAAGAGGAACAGCGCTATCAAGCTCTGAAAATTCATGCAGAGGAGAAACTAGACAAGTAGGTTTATACATGCTCCTTATACACTATACATTATATCAACTTTATTCCACCATGTGCATGTTGTTTGGTAAAAAAAAAACTCAAAGTCAGTTTACGAAGATTATGAAGAAGTCACATGACTCTTATTGTGTTGTGTGTTTCCAGGGCCAATGCAGAAATAGCTCAAGTGCGAGCCAAGGCCAAACAGGAGCAGGCAGCCTACCAGGCCAGTCTGAGGAAGGAACAGATGAAGGTGGACTCTCTGGAGCGCACTTTAGAGCAAAAGGTCAGTGCTGGGATTTTTTTTTTTATACTAATTAAATCATCTGATCATGGTGGGTCTTAGTATTAGGAAAATATAAGCTCAGGCAAACAACAACATATAACTTTTTTCACTGTTCTTTATTCATATGATAAAACAAACAAGCAAAAAAAAATAATAGTTGTTTTCAGTTGGGTTGAGGTCTGGACTGTGTTGAGGTCTGGACTGTGACTAGTCCATTTCAGAACCTTATTTTTCAGCCATTTTGACGTAGATTTACTTGGGTGCTTTGAATCATTGACCTAATTAACCAACCAAGCTTGAGACCTCACATTTAACTCAGAGTTCATGGTTGACTCAGTAACTGCCAGGTCCTGTGGCTGCATAACAACCCCAAATCATCACCCCTCCACCCCCATGCTTGACAGTGAGTATGAGACATTTCTGCTAAATGCTGTGTATGATTTTCGGCAAACACGGTGCTGGGCATTAAGCCCAAACAACTCCTCTTTGGTCTCATCTGTCCCTAGGATGAATGCTCCAAAAGTGTTGCAGTTTGTTCAGCTGCATTTTGCTGAACCTCAGTCATGCTTTTGTGTTTGTTTTAGACAGAAGATTTCTCCTGGCAAAAGTTCCAAACAAAACCGTATTTGTTCAGTCTTTCTAACTGTGCTGTGATGAACTTTAACATTTAACATGCTCATAGAGAGCCTGTGGGGTCTGAGATGTAGCTCTTGGGTGTTGGTATTTCTCTGAACATTGCAGTCTGACCTGGGACCTGGGGTGAAAGTGCTGGGATATTTACTGCTGGAAAGATTGGTAACTGTCATGAATGCTTTCCACTTTCTCACTGAACCTCAAATTGTTTGGAATGCCTTTTTCACTTATCATTGTGTTAATGCACATCTGAATGCCAAAGCCTCTGCTTTTATAGAGGTCTGCACACCTGCTGATGATCGGTCAATCAAGGGCTGATGATTAGCAGCACCTGGCTGCAACTTACCCTCTTAAATCCTATGGCAGGAGGAAAAGGAAACCTTTTTGCCTGCATGATTTTGTCTGCTTCATTTTTGTTAAATAAATAATAGCAAGATAAAAAAAAGTTATATGTTGTAGTTTATTTAATACCAAGACATGCTATAATCAGATTTTTTAGTTTTTATGCAGAAAAACTAACTTTCACACATGACTGTATGACTTGAGTTTTCAACAATTGCTTTACAGAACAAAGAAATCGAGGAGTTGACAAAGATCTGTGATGAGCTGATTGCCAAGATGGGGAAGAGTTAGCAGCCACACCACACCCATGCCAAATCTCAGAGAGAACAGCGGTTGTGGAAAAACTTGGAAATTGCAGCGGATCAGTAATATTTACCACTCTTCCAAGGACTGATGGACATCTAAGGCCAAAGTGGTTTTATTTCCTACTGACTTTGTGTATACAGGACCCACAGGAATGGGTTTCTCCAAATCACTCTGTGCATTTTTGATGTGTCAGTGTATTGTACTGGGGTCTGGTTTAAAGCTCTAGAAAATATACCATATCACCAATGAGTGCGTGTATGTGTGAGTGTGTGTATAATAATGAGAAAGTGAGAGTATTGTTTGTGGGTTAAATTATCTATAATGATTTTGCCATGACAGCCGCTGAGGGAGAAGACTGTTTACCCACTCCTGTTGTTGTCACCTCTTAATACAAGAGATAGAGAAAGAACCAGACTTAGATTCATTCATAAACTGTTGATATGTCATTAAGAGAACACAAACTATCACAATAGCTTACTGCATGTAAAAAAGAAACACTTACAATGTTATTTTTTGTATATACTTTGGCAAATTCCAAGTATCTGCATTTTTTAATAGTTATCCTGTCAGCATAACCCTGCTTCCCTCATGTAATCTTGTAGATATTTGTCATACCTGTCATAGCTTCTCGATGAAATCGTGGGACTTTATTTTTTGGATTTTATTTTGATATAAAGCAAACTAATTGTGACTGTATTCAGTAGTGACCAAGAGTAATTTAATTTCGGATGGATATGTCCTAGTCCTGCTATGGTTGTTGTGTCACACTGAGGAATAGCTTCACTGCACAGCTACTGTACAGCATCTGCTTACAAAGTGCAATAAAAGATGGCAATACAGCGTACAGGGTTCACTCTGGTTATTTCCCTGCAGAACACGTTTTTGCACAAAATTTTAGATGATTATGATGTAACAGCTCAAATTAAGAAAGTGAATTTTTGTTGACCTGGCATGACCAACGATAAATCAAGATTAAGATGAGATTAAACTGCTGACGATGCTGTGAAAAAGTATTTTCCTGATTTTTTAAAAAATTTTTCTCACACTTAAATAATTCAGATTGTCAAACTAATTTTAATATTACACAAAGATAACCCGAGTAAATACAAAATACAGTTTTTAAATGATGATTTGATTTATTAAGGGAAAAGCTGTCCAAATCTGCCTGGCCATATGTGAGAAAGTAATTGTCCCACATTCAATGTGGCTGAATTAAAAACAATTCTGCAAGGAAGACTGGGCCAAAATTCCTCCACAGAGATGTGAAAGACTAATTTCCAGTTATCGCAAATGCTTGATCACAGTTGTTCCTGCCAAGTGTGGCACAACTAGTTATTAAGTGTTAGGGGACAATTACATTTTCACATGGGGCCAGGCAGGTTCGAACAGCCTTTTTCCCTTAATAAATGAAATAATAATTCACTGCACTTTATATTAACTCTGATTATCTTTGTGTAATATTATATATAACATATATATATTATATATATTTTTTTGTCATTTGTGACA
>OMLM01000872.1:2059-15905 GCA_900302695.1 Helostoma temminkii | reverse complement strand
TGCATCTTCTGTGTGTGTGTGTGTGTGTGTGTGTGTGTGTGTGTGTGTGTGTGTGTGTGTGTGTGTGTGTTGGGGTGCACGTGTCTCATCGCTTTCAGCCTAAGTGTGTGTTCTGTGTGTGCACCTAAGTGACCTGGTATTGGTGGCTTTTGCCTTTGCCAGCAGTGTTGTCGTAGCCCTGAATGTCTGCAGCTCCACTAAGGTAATTATTTTGACTCCGGTTGTCAGAGGAATGTTGGCTGTAGTTATGTGTGTGTCTCTGTGTATCTATAATGTATGTGGGGTTGTTTCTTTGCTATGTGCTGCAGTAATTAAGTGCAATTACGCGCTGCTTATTACTGATTGGTGGTGACAGATGATGTGTGATCTGCTCCCATAACATCACACGCCTTGAGCACAAATCAATGCAGCTATGAGCTGATGCTGCACTGAATGTGGTCTGACAGGAGAGTTTACTACTATGTTCTTCATCTGTAAGTTTAGCTGCCTGAACTGGTGCTATAGTCTCCCTTAATAGGTTGTGAGCATTTGGCTGTTTTTGGCCTCTGTACCACACACAGTTTAATACTCAGATCTACACAAGTTAGTATGATGAAGTGATTCATATTAAAAGATAATAACAAACAAAAAGTGACAAGCAAGTATTTAAAAATAAAGGGTAGGGATAACCACTGTCAGGACTTTAAATGTTTCTGCCAAATTCACAGATCTTAAGTCCAATGGGATAGAATTTCACAATTTAAGCAAGGAACAAGGATCAGCTAACAGACTTCTTCTTCTTTTTCTTGTACTTCTTCTTCTTCTTCTTCTTCTTCTCCTCCTCCTCCTGGGAGAGTCTCAAGATTACCACAATGTTTAGTTAATAGATAAGATCATGCCTGGCTGTAGATACAGCCATTTTTAACCAGATGTGGGGTCAATGGTTTGATTCGATCCACAGCAGACATCACTCTGAGTCATCTCCAAAGGGTCAAAACAGTCCACCCAGTGACACAGGGCAAGCACCACAGTGTATGTAAACTAGTAAAGTGTCATTTGCATCAGATGAGCCCTTTAAAGGTGTCAAGAAAAAACACAGTTGAATAAGGAAGCTCATATCTGAGGTCAAATGGGAGGAAACAAAAAGACCACTGTGCTCAAGTGAATCCCTTTTTAATAATTCTTTTCTTTTCAGCTTCCTCTGTTCTCGCTGACCTGTGTTCCAACTCCCAGACAACTGTATAACCCCAGACTGCATCTACCTCAAATCCACAGTACAACAATGACCAGTAATAAATTCAGAAATGTATGTAAAATTAAACAAACAAAAAAAGGGGCACAATATAATCAGCGGTCCAAAGGAAGCATTAGCTGCTTCGTATGTGTCTAAATATTAACTCCTGGACCTTTACTGGGGAGAGCAAACCATCAAGTCAACTGCTTCTGGGGAATTCCCAGTGCCGAGTGTGCAACACACTGTTTGACGATGTGAGGTTCCATACAGAGTATGTGAGTTAGTTTCAAGGATGTTTCTTGCTAAATGTCCTTCATTTAAGCATTTTACTGACATTTTCCTGAAACTCTATATTTCTGATTGTTCCATCACTGCTATACTCACTTGTCTTCATAAAATCAAGGCCATACGCTGCAGTTAGCAGGCTTTTAAGTAGAACATGTGATCAGCTGGAAAAATCACCATGTACCACAACAGGATAATGAGCCAGGTAACATGCAGCCTAAAATAGATAACTATTAAAACTAGTGGATATTTGTGAATATCTAGAATCACAACCTGTTCTCTCGATATTCAATCATATTCTGAATTCTATTCCTGTCAACCTATCCTAAGCCTAAAAATGAGCAAGTATACTTTCAGAATACTTTTTATGTACATCGGAGGTAAACTAAAAAGTGCGCCAATTTAGTCCCAAGAAGCATTAAAATAGTATACTAACAAGTATACTAGAAGTACATAGAAGTATACTTACTATACTTGATGTATACTTGAAGTATACTTAAGGGTACTTAAACTAGCAAACTAGTAGTATACTACTTTTTTGTAAAGGATGAGACACTAACAGAAAACTAATTTATTGTAATTTATTTGACATGTGATTCTGTCGCTTATTAGGACACTGTAATCTTCTGAATCCAATTAGCATCAGTAAAAATACTGTATGTCCAGCTGGTCAGCAATAGTACCTGCTTGAAATGAAATTCCAGTAATCAACCATAATTTCAGTTTCAGGCGTCCTGTAATGCGGCTCCTGTCTCACTAAATTTAAGTTAATTGGTCTGTTTTTTCTGAACATCTGTCAGTGTCAGGCAGTTATACTCTGGCACAGCATTCTTTGGCAGCTATTTTGACAATGATGTTAACATTGTTTTTCAGCTGAAGTAACAAACTCTCTCCACTTCTAATTCCTCATTTGTGAGGATATTGCTTTTGATTTGAACAGTTCAGGTTTGAGACAGTGCAGTTGGACATAAAGCATTAGAAATAGCCATAGTAACCTTTTGACTTTTTCCAGCATAGAAGAAAATAATTACTGGATTGATTGGTTATGCTAACAGTCTTAATGAAATGAAATTAATTAATGGATTAATGAAATGTCTAATTTAATATGTCTAATATGATTTCTCATATAATTAAAACACTTAATAGCGCTTCCCAATAATGTTATGTCCCATGTGGGAGTGACTCCCTAGTCAGTGTTTATGGCTCCATATCTGACACCTGCCAGACAACACTGGCTCCCATGCTGCTCTAAAGTCAGGAAGGGCAGAGCAGAGCAACAGGTGTGGCACCCAGCTACAGGTAACTCCTCCCCTAGGGACAATGGCTTTGTGACAAACAACATAGCCCAGGTAACCCCGGCCCCCGCCCTGAACCGCTGTGTGTTTATGTCTGTGCTGATGCAACAGGCTGCAAAAGATGATGCTAACTTGCACTCGGACGCCAAAGTAACACTCTTTAGCCTTTTGAAGCACATCTTCAGGGATTTTTGGTGGGATGGTTGTGTAAGAGGAGCATAAGTGAGAGAGTGATTGAAGGGAAGCTCAGGGATCAGAAGTGATTATGTCTGGTGTTGTCAGGTCTGAAATGCACCTTGCCAAAGCTTACATCATTGTCTTAATGATGGCAAGGAGTACAGCAGAGAGTTTGTGTGTTTTTGTGTATGTGAGAGTCTCCCTTTGTGTAATAAAACTGCCTTTCTACCTGCTGACTGTAAAGTGAAGGATGACATTGGACAGCGTCTGATGGAAAGTGTACAACAGATATATTGTCCTGGGTGTGGAGCGTGTGACAACATCCACAAACACACACACCTGCATCTGTGAGTGAATGTAGTCACTCATGTGATGAAGAACAATTCAGGGAGGAGTTAAAGTGTGTGTCCTCAATAGAAAATATGGAAATGATATTCAGTTGTGTTGCTGCTGGGCTGCTGTAAATGCGTGTGTAATTACATGTGCTACTGTGTACATTGTGCAGCTTAACATTGTTGTAATTTTCAATATTATTGTTGTTGTAAAACAGCTGGAAGTCAGAGCAATTGTAACATTAGCCAAAATGTTCTGAGAGAGATTTATGAATCCTAACTAACAGTGGTGCATAGAATTACAGTAAATTGAACACATTTCTTTAATTCATTAAAGTCCAGCTAAAATCTCAACACACTGAGTATTTTATTATTGTAGCATTTTTGTGACTTTTCTCTTCATACTAATAAAAATTAATATTAGACGCTTACAATAAAACAGAATTACTGGAAGCAGCCTATACATTCTGTATAAATGTATTCCTAAATGATCCAAGACAGAAGAGTGATATCACTAATAAATGTACAAAGTCTTGATTTGGTTTTAACTTCTGAGACCTCACTTTGTGTCGTAGACTTAATTTCAAATAGATATAATTTACCATTAAAAACTGTGCAGGTAATGCATTGAGTTTAACCATTCATTCTTAGTGTGTTATTATTATTATTTTGTAAGTGACCACTGGGATTTGCTGAAGTAACATATTTTTTAATACTTTAAACTCATCATTTTGAAGATGTTGAGATCAACTGACTGTAGCATTTATCTCTGCAGAACTCAATGCATGGCCTTAAATCTTACATAAGGTCATATGTTATGACCTTATGTTAGTGATCGAAATTTAAGGCAGCTTATATACAACAGCTAACTGGACCAGGTTTAGGTATATACTCAGGGGGTGTGCATGTGCATATACATATACATTTGTGTCGTGTATGTGCAGTCTGCTGTGTGACTCACAGCTGCTCAGGCTACATGCTGTGTGTCTATTGCAGAGAGAATCTGCTGTTTAATTACCTTCAGCAGAAGCACTAGAACATAATTACTTTGGGTTCAGTGTTTTCCTGCATGATTGGGTTTGCTGGCATTTCGGCAGCAGCACACTGCTTCCATCATGAAGAATGAGACAGGTGAGGCTGCCGCCATTTCTGCCTATCGATGGGGACGGATGGGTGGAAGGATGGATAGGTGGATGCAGGGATGGTGCTCATCACGGGAAGAAAAACAAAGAATTGTAAATCCAACTGGGGAGCCTGGGAGGATTGGGGATTCCATTTTTGTGCTTTGATGTGACTGCATGGTGAAGCCAAGATGCCAACATTGAAATGAATCCAGGGAGTGTTGGAAGAGGCTTTAGCTGCAATATGTCTATGCTGATTCAACCTGATGTATAATCACCTGTGCTATTCAACATTCTGCACATTCCATCTGGTCCTTTCATGCGGTTCATTTCTGTGTTTTCTTTTAGGTCAGTCAGGTTCAGAAAGTATTTGAAATGACTGATGTTTAAACTGTGTTTAAATTAAAAGCTGTAGCAGACTGACACTGCTTACCCTGACAGTTTCTCGTAACTCCATATTTCTCTAAACTTAAAAAATTATAGCTGATGAAGGCAAAATTATCACCACCCTTAAAACGCATGGTAAATGCATAAAGTTGAAGGACAGTGGAATTATCTTTTGAGAAATGTGTTCACTACACCTCTGTGAGCACCGACGTACTGTGCATCAACCTCCTGCAGCCTCATTAGAAGATCGTGCTTGTTGTGTGTATTCTATGCTTCTGAACAGGACACAACATCTGTGCATCATACTCTGAGCACTGACAGAGGTCATTCCTAAACATTACTCATCCTGTTAGGGACAGTCATGGTTCACTAAGGTCAGTTCAGGTGTCGTTTATCAGAGCAGTGTGAAATTAAGAGCCAATACTTTGGTACTTTTTGCAGAGTATTTCTACATGGTGGTCCTTTCACCAGTGTCTATATGGTACATTACCCACACGACACAATGTGACTGTAGTAGCTCCATAAAATTACCTACAGAGCTCCGGATGTCACATGACAAGTACTGTTTATGTCGGCAGGAACAGCATAGGTGAAAATGATAGTGCTTGTATGTATGTTCTTTAATTCCAAATACATTTAATACTGCGTTGGGAAACTAGATTTATGACCCTGTAGAGTTCTCAGAAATACTAAAAACAGGAATGGACAGTGTTATTATTAATTCAGACTGGAGTCACAGAGAAAGGGAGCCATAAAGCACAAAATCAATAGTTGGCAACGTTTTCTAAATCCAGAGAGTTGTTTGACAAACACTCAGCCAGACTGTAGACATATACCTGATTAGATATGTTTTCAGAGGGTTTGTTTACCAGTCAGTGTAATTTGTAGTTTATGTATTTTTACACTTTTAGGATAGTCGTGTAATCACTCATTTAAATATTTAAATTATCAATAAACTGTATTGAACATTTTCACCATTGAGTTTATAATATTTACTACCAAGGAAAAACACATTGTTATAAACATCATGTAGTTTAAGTCACTGTCACTACATCTGTCAAAGTTAATTATATTTATATTCTTAAAGGACATATGAAAGATAAAGACAAGGTCTGAATAGTAACTATTAACTGAAACCATGCTCTGGCCTTTAATGCCACGGGAACACTAGTGACATTAACATATTTACCTTTTTTTCTAAAACTGAAGAACAGTTTCTCAGAGACGATGATAAAGAGTGGGCAACAGTTATCACTAGGATATCAGTATATTGACAGCGGAGTCAATGGGGCACCTTTAGCATCATATGCCATTTGGCATATGTCGTGCCCCAAAAAGGGGCGACAAAGAAACACTGGTTCAAAGCTACGGAAATGAGAACAGATTGTACATTTGTGATGTGTTTTTCCTGGTGGGTCTAAGTGTCAGGTAGTGGAGGAAGACACTTTCAAATTGTGTTTTCTGACTTTAACATAAAATATGCAACATAAGGTAACATTAGCACAAGGCTTGAAATCAGCTGTCTGCCTCACTCTGGCCAGCAAACCTTCTCCAGCTGAACTAACTGAAGTCCTCTGGCTACTTAGAAAGCAGATCATTCAAAAAGCTTTAGAAAGAAGAGAACAGCTATGGTTATTTGAACAGGAGTTTTTCTAGAAATAAAACACAATTAAAAGCATTATGTCTGAAAAGTGGAAGTACTCATAGAATCTCAGGAAGCATGTGGTGCATGATGTATGTGTTGTGCTCATTTTATTGTTGTGGAGCTTAATCAGCAGCAGTGTATTAGCAGCATGTTCTGAGTTTAACACCATAACTGTCCCATCAGAAACACACTTTAACAGTCAAACACAATTTGTTTATCTGTCTAACATTCAGTAATAAAAGGAGTCCAAAGCATAATTGTTCTATTCAATATTGTTGTTTTCAGTTTTTTTATATAAATTTAAAAAAGAAATATATTTCAGTATACTATCAGTATACTTTTTATGTACTTATCAGAGGTATACTAAAAAGTAGGTCACTTTAGTCCCAAGAACTATTAAAATAGTATACTAGCAAGTATTCTAGAAGTCCATAGAAGAATACTTTCTATACTTGAAGTTCACTTGATGTATACTTTAAGTATACCAGTTTTTTTGTAAAGGTGGTATGTGTTATACAGACCAGTTCAGCTGTTGTTCAGGACCAACCTGTAGCAAGCACCTTCAAAATCTCTCCCTTAAAAATAAGACTAAAGAAGCACTTTTAGCTTACACATGCCTTTAAGGCAAATGACCCATTCCACCTATTGAACGGTGCAGGCAAATCCCATTGACTCCACAGTCAATATTTCCTGACCTGCAAGGTAATTTAAGATGAACAAATCTGTCCCCCTCTGCACTCTGCTTTTCTGCTGCGCATTCTGTTCAGACAGGATTATGAAATATTTCTGCTAAAGAGTATAAAAATAACACCTTTGATGAATTTCATATACACTTGGGGTTTGTGGAGATGGTTTGTGCTGTTGGAATCAAAGGCTATATACTGTGTGGTGATTGTAGCTCTCTGACTTTAACATGAGTGCAGTGCTTTGCTGTGAAGATAGAGTGCTACCCAGCTACCCTTGACTTCAGTAGCTCACTTCAGAGACAGATGGCTCTTATAAAGTGGTACCACAGAAGTAGCAAGATACTGCTGCTTAAGTCTGCAGCAGGAAGGACATCAAGGCTAAAGAATAGCATCTAAACTACCAAATCCACAGACACCGACCAGACACAATATTAAATCCAACAGGTGGCTTTAAGGTTGTGGAGGACAGAGGTCAGCATGGCATTTCCGTACCCAGAGTTGTATTGGAAGAGCTCTCAGGTGAAGGAGAAAGAGGAGAACTTTTAGCTTGTCCAGTCATTACCCTGTCAATACCCCCCATCATGTGTACCTCTAGCATTGACCCCTTGACCTCTCACTCACCCAAAACAAGGTTTCAGAGCAAGTGACAGGAAGGAAGTGTCTAATTCATCTGAAAAATGGAAACAGCGCTTTTTCAGTTAGGTAATGAAGCATGCTGTTTTCAGTCTCAGTGTGTATGTGGAGAGGAATCCATGTGGGCATCAACATGAAGGATGGGTGGAGGAGAGAAACAGAAAGAAAGAAGAACAAAACAGGAAGACAAATGTGGGGGAAGCAGTGACAAAATGAGTTTTCACCAAGCGATGAAGGTGGCAGGAGAGGTGAGCTCAGAGGGAGGTGGAATGTATATGGGTGCAGACTGAGAGGCACCGTTACTTCTCGTCTGTCATCGGACCTCCAGCCGGGGCCCCCTTCCTTTCCTCACTGTGCCCCAGGAGATGCATGGGCCACTTACACACTGACAGACCTCCTGCCTGAATACTTTATCATCCAGAACACACAGAACCAGAGGGAGCAGACGTGAAGCAATGCTCTTTATGAGGAGCACAGAAGTATCGTTCCCTCCATCCTTCTTCTGCTACAGATAGATGTTCACATCCAGTAAACAACAGGATTATTGTATTAGTATTCAACAACATTTTTAAGGTGTATCTATATATGTTTGTATTCTGTCTTGTGTCTCCTTTTTTACAAGTGAACATTGTTTTAATATATCTTATCTATATCTGACACTGATAATAATTAGGAATGGATCCAATGTAGTTTGGTCATTCTGGTATTAAAATATTAGAATGATAGGGGGGGGGGGCTTAAATTAAATGGATGTTATTATCATATTAGATCCTGAATATGATGAAAACCTGGATAACTGTGCATTTACTGAACAATACATAATAACAGGTTTTATTTTTTGCAAGATTAAATCATGGTTGATTTAATATGGCTTTTTTCATGCTGATCAACAAAACAATACTCATGTCAAAGTGAAAACATTCCTCTATAATAAAAGCTGAATTAATGAAAATATCCAGCTGAAAATATGTGATTGTATATTCGCCTATTTAAGTAACCTAATAATCACTGGTGCAGTGTCACCATAGCAGAAATACACCTGTATCTGGAAAGCCACTATCACTGATGAGTCAGTACCCTGGTCAAAAAATCCACCATGAAGACAGAATTTCTCACAAAGAAGACATTAGTGAAAAAGATCACTGAAAATCCATCATCAAGGACCTGAAGGGAAATGGCACCAATGTAAATCTGCCTACAGCATCATCATCGCTCCTCTAAGCTTGTGTGGTCTTGGTGGCCTCCCTCACTAGCTTTGAAGCCTCCACAGTTGAGATGGGACACACTGTACATACAACAGCTGTTTATTCTGTTGTTCACCAGATGTATAGAGTGGCAAAGAGGAAATCCCAGGTAGAATTTGTCAGAAGGTGGGAGACTGGTGGGAAGGTCGGGGAGGTATAGGGTTCCTTTCTGATGGTGTGTGATGAACTCCAGGCCACAGGAGACACTCATAACTGTGATAATGTTGCCAGTTATCCTTAGTATAATTGATGTCATGTTAATACTATATTCATTAGATGTTGATGAAAAAGTGCAGCAAAGAGAAAGATGCCACACTTGACAAAAGTGAGAAATGATTTTCTTATTGTGGAGTAGCCTTGGAAAGTGCGGTGTGTCTGGATAAGAGAGGGTCTGAGGAGGTTCTACCACATCCACATACCACATTTTGGTCCTACATTAACACCAGACTCAGGTGTGTAGACTCACGCTACACCTCCTAATCCTTATTAACACAGCCCAAGCTGCACCTATTCAAACATACAGAAAGCAGAGAAGAATAAATAGGTTGCTGGTTGTACAACTGTTTTATTTTATTGGCAGGAGATTGAGCTCAAAATTAATTCATGAGAATGTCACTTCATGAGAATGTTGTGATGATTACCTCAGGCTGTGGTTAGTTCTTGGCTTCAGAAATGAAAGTGCCTCAAAGACAAAACTAATACAAGTGTTTTTGTGTTTGCATGTGCTGATAGTGGGAGGGGTTCACTGTATGTGACTGTGCTGTGATTTGCTAAGACAATAGTATTCAGTTCCAGCTACTGAAAAAAACTCACACCAGTGCCTCTGAATTGTTTCCGAACCCCAAATCAGCCCTCACAGATGAATCTTTTTTATTTTCTTGGAAAACAGAGAGCGAGTAATTACACTTTGCAGAGAAAAAAAAAGTCATCTAAATTAACCCACCAGCACAGAGTGGAGAAACTTTTCAAATTAGGCATTCATTAACTTGTTGGCGTTTACAGGCACATAGACAGAATGACAGCGTTCCTGCTCGCTATGAATTCTGTTACCAGACATCTCCAGAGACATGTTCATTAACCATGTCATGTCGATGTGGGTGTAGTCCTCTCACAGGTATATACAACCTAAGGTTCTGTGTGAAGGTGGTGCTGTGTGTAAATGTGCTACTGCAGATAGATGAAAAATAAAGTCTGCCTCTCGAGTTTTAAAATTTCTAAAGGCCAAAAAAAACATAAAAGCAAGTACAATATAGCACATGAGTTTACATAGTGAACCTGAAGTTTCTCAGTGTTCAACCTCTCCTGCTTTCTTCTCGAGTGCTGCTGTAGCTGCTCCTCTACACTTTTCTGCAGAGGAGCTTGTGCTTCACAGAAACCATGTTCCAGGCCTGAAGCTGGGATACAGACAGAGGAATGGTGCCAAACACACTTTCTGTAGGCCAGGCAAAAGACATGAAATTTATCCTCATAATACAATTTTGATCTTTCTATTCTGGTATGTCATCAGGAAAGAATAAAATAAAACAACACCCCAACAATTACATCAGAAAAAAAAGGAAAAACAATTTAAAATAACTGACCACCCTCGGACCCCTTGATAATTTTTGTACAGTCCCTAACACACACACAGACACACAAGCACACAGACACACACATGCACACTCAGCAGTTATGTCTAGTTCATGAACCCAGAAAGAGAACGAGGGAAAAAGTAACATCAAGGGACTCTCACAGCAGTGGAGCTTTAGCCTTGAGGTTGAATTAATGATCAGCACAATTAATCTTTTATAAGCAGTAATAGTTAGCCTAGCTGGGGTATTTGCAACAACATGGAACAAGATGTCTTCTGACTTTTTAACAGTGTTAACACACACATACACACACAATATTCCATTCAAAGGAAAAGAGATTGGATTGGTTTTCTGCTCTACGATTTCTCAAAACAATAACATATTTATGTGAGGGAGGTAAACAAGTACAGTCGATTGAACTAGGTTCACACTTCCTATTGATTAATAATGTGGTTGAAGTAAACCAGGGTTAAACAGAAAGCATCAGGAATAATTGGCTTTCATTTCCATCTTTTGAATCATAGAAGTCTGGCCAAGACAGCATGTGTTCAGAGGAAGCAGCTGTGAATGTCCACCTCACACAGTGCAGCAAAGAGCACTAAAACACTGCTTGAGTAGGAGGCTTTCTGCTTTTTACAGCTTTTATTTAGATGGCAGAAAAATTATTGGGTCAAAGCAAAGTGTCCTTAGGCTTACAGAGACTGCTGTGATTTGTCATGTGGAATGCAAAGGGTTCATTGCCATGTTAGGTGAAGGAATGTTGAAATGTATATTCTCCTGTGCTAATTAATAGAAATCCTTTATGAAAATCTTTAAAATCCAAATGAAAAAATACCAGCGTGGGTGTGATGAAAGATATCACAGTGGCCGTGAGATGTTTATTTTTGCAGCTATAGCTCTTCCAGATCACTAATTGCATTCATGTCAGTGTTACAGGGTTAGAATGATGTATTGACATTATCATCTTCAAAGATTTTAGTTTTTATTGGCAATATTCAATAATTTATTCTCTTAGAAAACTCACATGCAGAACCACATCAACAATGGATCCATGTTCATGTGAATGAGAAACACTGCAGGTTAAGTTATCTGGAAGTTGAGTCATGGCGACTGGACTTCTGTCTGTTAGGACAAGGTTGACTTAGGTCAACTTCCACATATATTGTAATTGTAAATTGTAAAAGGAAAACTTACAGTGGTGTCTAAAATAATGTGAAAATTTTACTGAAAATTAACAAAAATCAGACATTGCTTTTTAACCTGGGTTCAACAGAAGCATGAACAAACTAATAAAACAGGCCTGAACAAAAATGACGCTACCCCTAGAAAAGATAAAAAATAATTTGACCACAGGGACATGTCAAACTAAAGTGTGTCCTGTAATTAGCATCACACGTGTCTTCAAACTTGTTATTAGTCAGTCGGCCTCTTTAGAGGGCGAATAGTGGTCACTGTGCTGTTTGGTATCATGGTGTGGTTCTTTCTTTAACAGAAGGATACTAACAATTTTGTCCATGTCTGATATATAATAAGGTAGAAAAGCATCACATTAGTACAGACCTTTTATTCTAATACTAACGCAAGTATGACACACAACAGTATTGTGAACATCAGTTTTTACTTTCTTTTCAGTTCCTAAACAAAGTGTGTGTAACAAGTAAAATGTGTAATATCCTAAATATTTACCTTAAAGCTCATCTTATATAACAGTGAAAATGTTACAATGTGAATGTTTAATGAGATTTAGCATTATTAGCATAGATAGAATAAGTAGCTGTAAGCATTTTGTGTTTGTGAAATGCTTCCACTTTCGAAGAACACTTACACAGCATTTTCTTCAGTGAGCATCCAGAACACCTGAGACAACTGTTTCCTGGGTGTTAATTGGAGGAAGCCTGTTAGCTTCCTGTCAGACTAAAAGACACATCACTCTTTAGAGCATGTACCTTCTCCAGATGAACCAGTTAACACTATATATAACACCATTTTTGATATGAAGTGATTCTTGGCACATGAACATTTTAGACCAACATTGATGATTGAGTCTGTGGATCCTCACAAGGTGTGTCTTTACCTGAGAGTCATGTAAAGAGACAAGCAGAGCTGTCTACTGATCACTGTCAGATGTCAACAGTCTCCGAACCCAAAGGAGGACACCAGACATCAGTGAGGTCATCAAACTGGAGACACTGGCTTTTCAGGCTTGGTGGGCCCAAGGGAAGAAGACAGAAGAAACAGTTTGGGGCAATTTGTAGCAAGTGTTACAGTAACCATCTCCATCTCAGCCTAGGAAGCCACAGTCAGTCACAATCAGGTCCAGTGCCTGATCCAAAGTGACACTTTGTCACAATGAGGGTTTAACACATGAATGGAAGGTGGCAAGACTTTGGACAGGAACAGAGGCATGATAGAGAGTTCTGTTAAATCACTGTTATGCTAAGAATATGATCAACTGAGGTGCAGACAAGGAGAAGGGATGTTTGCAACACCAACTGAGAAAGTAGGGAGAGAACCACTGCAGTTAACCCAAGTTAACTATCCGCTGTCTGTCAGTGTGTCACAAAGCAGCCTTTGATTGAACAGAATCAAAACTGACAATCCTCCAGTATCACTATGTATTGTCAGTATGTCCTGCAAGAGGTTCAAGAGAAGTGATGTTTCAGTGGAGTGTGACTGACACAGAGCAGAGTGGAACTTATCAAGAATGCTGTGTGCATATACATCTGTTTTAAAAAAAATATGCTTTTTCTAAACTTTTGATTTTGGTGGTCCTGTCCTGACATAGATGCAGATGTATCTTCTTCAAAAGCTGCTGAACAGTAGTTCAAAATATGCATTCACACAATAATCTATCAAAGAGCCATGGACACTATGGATATCATGAATTTGTCATGGTCACCTAGGGACCTGTCTAGTGTAGGATTAACACCTGGAGAAGTCCTGAAATGTCCAGAATTGTTGCTGCTCTGAGTCCAGTGTGCCAAGATGACATTTTTTGTCTCCAGATGTGTAAAGTCTGGACAGCAGTAGGCAGCTGGGTGTGGAGCACCATGTTAATGCTTTTGCCGCCTTAGGCACACTGAACAAAAACAGATTGTTTGCTACCTATTTCAGATAGGGACTGAGTCATGATGGCTGCCTATCAGTGCCTCCTCATCTGTATATGACAGTGTGTGTGTGTGTGTGTGTGTGTGTGTGTGTGTGTGTGTGTGTGTGTGAGAGAGAGAGAGAGAGAGAGAGAGAGAGAGAGAGAGGGG
>OMLM01000871.1:3188-22530 GCA_900302695.1 Helostoma temminkii | reverse complement strand
GAGGGGTGTGTGATGTGTGGGAGGAGATGTTTGTGTGTGTGTTTGTACGTGTGTGTGTGTGTGTGTGGCAGAATGTACTCCTCAGTTCTGCATCTGCTCAAAGAACTTGTAGGTTGGGTTCTCGTAACCATTCTGCTGCATCTTAGACAGGTGGCGCTCCTCAGGGGTGACGGCAGCATCCACCTGGAGGAGAGCCAGAGAGAGGAGGGGGAGGTTTACAACGCATACAGAACAGTGTGACGTGTACACAAACCTTTTTAATGCTTCCTGGGTGTGATTGTTTTAGGGGTAATTCACATATATAGGTCAAAAAGGACAATTACTGAATTGTCCTAAATAGCACCAGGTAATTATCCAGTTACATTTATTGAACCGATATATTTTTTGGACACAGTACTATGCTACAGATACACCCCCCTAACATGTGAACATATGCTGAAACACAGCACCACCCTCACACACTGGACTGACTGTTCAGCTTCTATACAGTACACATAAACACACAGACACACAAGTCAGCTGTTACTCACCTCGATGACTCCATGGTGGATGGAGGTGTACTGCTTCTTCCTCAGCATCACCAAGGTGATGACTATCACGGTTGCTATGACTACTCCTCCAACCATCAGGCCAATGATGGCGCCCTTGTTAGAGCCCACATCCTCTGCGAAGAAGACCTGTGGGAGTTGAAGGGCAGACAGTGGTCACGTGATCTGTTTTTAAAACCTGATGATTTCAATTTAATGAAAGTAACGTTTCCTTTACTCTGCTGTTTTCCTCCAACATGTATCATGGAAATGATGTAGTGTTATCCATGTTTGTGACACTACTGAGTAATGAGTGTAGTTTTAGTTTTCAACACAGTAGGTGGAGAGTTACCTGTGCTTAAAATAGTTTTGATGTCACCTCCCTTAGGGAGCCAACAATCTCTTGTAGCTGCTGCTACCAACAGCTCATTCACTTCTTCTGGTTTACAGTTTTCATTTACCCCAGTCGTTTTGCCCCCCTTCCTTTGTGTATTTACATTTCTGTTTTTGTCATTTCTGAAATAGCATCATTACCGAGTCTAATTTAGCCTGACCATAAGTGCTGTGCTGCTGCAGAACAACGACACAACTAATAAGAAACACAGACATTAACTTATGAGGGACTAAAACCTGGTGGCAAATTTCTACAGGCTGGGAGGTGATATAAAAAGAAGGAAGCAGCGATGCAGCATGACTCAGCTCCAACACAACACAATTGTAAAATACATGATTCAAGGAATTTCCCAAAACCAAATGAAGCCTCCATCTTCCCTGATGGATTATGTTGCTCTGTGGAGCTCATTTGATAAAAAGAAAAAAACAGACACAAATGACTTCTTAAGTTGGGAGAAAAACAAGCCCTGACACATCCACCCATACAGGTACCAGCAAGCACCATGAGACACAACCCCAGTCAACTGGCACAAACTGGACATAGTTACACAAAGAAAATCACCTTAAATTCTCAACACTGTTTTTTTGTCATACACTGCAGTGAGTGAAGACTTACAGGACAAAATAAGCTTGCACAGCACTGACCAAGGATACAGTGAATATTAAATTATTATTCAAGTCAATTATAAGGCAGCAAAAGACACTGACTGCTCGTTGTCAAAGCAAGAAATGTGATATGTAATAAAATGTAGGGATTAAGGGACTAAAGCCCTTAGGTGAGGGGAGTGGGGTACCTGGTTTTGGATTTGAGGATGGATTGAGGCCTTTGTGCTGGTTTTACAATACTGGATGAGATTAAAGAATGAATGTAGAACTGGGTTAATATGTTTAACACAACCTGTGACATACCAGTGAAACACTGACAGATATAAACAACACTAAACCTAACTCTGATAAGAGGACAGTGGATTTCAGAGAAGAGCAGGCAAGCGTGACGCACACATTATCACGGTTGTCTCCATGGGCACCTGTCTCCATGGTGACAACCTTGAGAGTTTACAAGGAGGACAAAGTGGAGACATGGACCTGACTTTGTGTTTGTGTGTGCGCACTCACGTGCACTTGTGGGCTACAGGGAGCAGAGGGCAAACTTGCATGTGTCAGTAAATGCATATTTTATATTTGTGTGCAAACTTGCGTCTATTTCTCTGTTTAACCAGTCGGCATATTGACACAAATCAGTGAATTTCAAATGAGTCTGAATATCTGCACTGTTTCTAATAGCATGTGTGTGCGAGTGAGTTTAGTGAATTTATATGTGTGTTTGTTTACCAATTTCTGGTGGTGAACCTCATATTCAGTGCTCTGTCTGTCCTCTGTCTCCATTCGCAGCTCAGGAAAGGCTTCCATCCTCATTCCAGTCACTGCCAAGGGAAGAAAAAGTATTATCTATTATGGATGGTGACACTCAGCCGCTTTTTCATTCTCTCAGACACACACACACACACACACTCTCACTGAAATTAAACTCACTCCCTCAAGCAGGACAGACTGCAGACTGTTGGATATAAAGGAAGAACTGAAGGCAGCACATATAGCACATCATATGCAGTCTGCATAGACCCTGAAGCTGCATCACAAATCTAACAACCACAGCTGGAGACTTAATGAAGGTCAACTGGAGCTGGCTGGATTCAAATACTGTAATGGCTGCGAGAAGGACAGATACTATCGTGAGTTTACTTTATTTCTCCACTACAAAAAAACCTTGATTTATTTCAAGAGCAGACATTACATAACCTAAACAAACAGTTAAGATATTATTTATCCTGGAAGGATAAGTTAACCTTACAGAGTTAATATGCAATCCTGGAAGGATCCTGTAACTCACGGTTACAGTTAATATGCAACTGTAGGCATGATAGGTGGCTGGCTGAAAAAGCATGGAAAAGAATACACACCGCACCACTTCCTAAAAAGGACCCTTAGATGTGTAACTTATTACATTTTAATGTTTAATAAATATTTAATGTTTAACAAAAGCCATTTTTAGGTGGACATTTTAGGTTGTTAGCTTGTTGAAAACCTCTTGCACATCAGCTATGAACAGTTAAATCATGTAAGAAATATAACAAGTGCTAAGAAGCAAGTAATAAAAGCCATCAATTCTGCACTTACAAGCATTTGTAAAGTTGCTGACGAATTCCTCTCTTTATTTGAGGCAAATATCATCTGCCATTAGTTATAAACCTCTTAATAAACTATAATTTATTAATTTAATTCCAACCATTTTACTGGTTGGGTAAAACCAGGGCCTATTATTGACACTGCAAGGTCCATTCACTACATGAAGGCATAGCTTGATAAGGGACTTCAAAGAGTGCCTGGAAATACTTTGAGTTTATAGCCCCACAACCAAGAGGGTATTCTGTGATCTCAGGTCATACACTCTATCCATCTGAGTTTGTAAATCTATATAAATGTTTCAAATCACAATATTGGGATAACTTTTTTGAGCAGTATAGCTAACCTGGTCGTGTAGGGATGCCTCTGTCAACACTGGGACGAGAGTCCACTGGTTCTACTAGAGAGAGAGAGAAACATCATTCTCATATCATTTTGCAGCACAGAGAATAAGCAAGAATTTTGCACAATTTTCTAAAAAATGTAGCTTCTATACTATTTATATAATGTCTGTATTATCAATAACCCAGTCTAAGTACCCTGGTTCTCAGTGTTGGGCTGATTGAAGCTCTCAGGGTGGATGAAGCCAACTCCTCCCAGGCCCACTGTGTCTTCCTGGGGCAAAAGGTCAGTCTGGCCGTCTCCTATTTCCTGGTCGGGCATCAGGGCGTCGTTGCCGTAGCTCACCCTCACGTCTGTCTGCAGGTTGGCCAGCTGCTGGGCCATCTCGGCCTGCTCCCTCTGCAGAAGCTCTGATTGGACATGATGACAATGCAGGAAGGAGTCAAAGGTGGAAAGGGAGCACTTTCTAATTTTATAAATAAAATGCTTTATATGATAAAAATATTGCTGATGAACCAAAGAAAAAAATCTCTTTGTAAATCAGAATTAATGTGTGTTTTTTTTGTGGGGCAGCACAGACTGTGACAGTCTCTGAGACAGAGACACAGATGGCTGCATGACGCATGCAATTCCAATAAACCCAAACCTAGCAAATGCAGGGGCAGAGAGGGAGGGAGGGAGGGGATTTATCTTCCTAGCGAACAGTTTCATTTGACTCTGAACAGAAGAATTAGGCCAAATGGCTCCAATACTCTTATCAACAAAAAAATGCATTTGTGGAGGGTGGAATGTGGAAAATTCAATCTTTCTGCTACATGTGGCGCAATCCTCCACATTTCTTTCCTGCCAGGATCAACACTGACACGGTGAACATGACAGACATATCTAGTCATGTCATTCTAAAAGACTTATTTCCTTGTCTCTTTACCTATCAACTACTTTATCATCTAATCTTTCTCAGGTTTGCTTCTAAAGTTATTTATGAATGTCTAGATATTGTAAAAGCTCAGATTTTTCACTTGTTTCTTTCTACTGTGCAGTCTATTGTATTTTTCTGTGCTCACTTTATTTCACCTGTGGTGTCGCAAGTGTTGAAATGGCAAACTCACCAACTTGGTCCTGAATGTCATCAGCCACACCAGGTACTTTGTAGAGAAGTCCCAGAGACTGATTCATACGCTCCTCAATGACACGTAGGTGGGTCAGCACCTATTATATACACATAATTAGCTTTTTGTCTCTTAAGAAAACAGCCATCAAATAAATGAAAGGTCAAAACAAACAAACTAACAAACAAACAATCAATCTCTGGATTATAGTTGAATTAATTCATCATCTGTGAACTGTGTGTCTTATGTTACCTGAGGTCTAATCTGTGCTGCCTTCTTGGGATCCACCATGCGGACATGTTCAAAGTGCTTCAGAGTGTGCTGCCTGTCCTTCTGCTCAGCACGCACGTACTTCTTCAACAGACTGAAGACATGGCGAGGCTACAGTGGGAAAAGAGAAGACAGATGGTTAAGAGCAGAGGAAGGACTGTGTGATGTACAGTTGTCAGTTTATTAGGTTCACCAAGCTAAAACAAACCCAGATGAACAATCCTGCAATAAATCCTTCATGAAGATGACAATGTTCAGTCTTTGTTTAAACTGTTTTATAGACATGTTGATTCAACTGTGTGATCATTTTGGAGAATAGCTGGTGGTGTTTATCATATTACAAGCAAAACAATTTCGGGGCTCGCACACCAGCTAAGCCATAGCTTGATGATGTGGTCCAGATGTGGGAACAAAACACAATAAAACATGATGCTGGGCTGTCTAGCCTGCCCTGTGTTTCTCACACCCTTCAGCTGGGTGTTAATAAGAGTTTGCTGATGCAGAGAAGTGTTGCTGATGTGTTGGGAATCAGGCACAAAATAGTTGGACATTTTAAACATCATCATTCATCTTAGCCTACTCCCTCCTGGAAGAAATTCATGAATTGTAAGGGAGTGGCAGTGCCACTTACTGAATTGTAAGTACTTGCACTTGTACTCAGAAAAAAAGTGGTATTGGGACATCCCTAGTGTTTACACAACATACCCGAGGTGGGTCTTGCTGCAGGGCAGTCAGGTAGCTCTCCAGAGCCAAGCGGCGGCGGTCGTTGAGCAGAGCCTCTACTCGGGCCATGTGGGTCTCCACCAGCTGCTGGCGCTCACTGGTTGCCTCCTGCTCCAGCGCCTCCACCTTCTCCTGGAAACGCTGCATGGACAAACATATACAGAGCAATTAGAAGGCACCAAAAACTATGTGAAGGTGGTTTCCCATACATATCTATTTTTGTTGCATGTCTTACCTGAATGACAACCTTCTTGTCAGCACGAGGAAGATTCTTGGCGTCCCTCTCAGCCTCCTCCCACTCTCTCATCACCTAAGTACAAGAAGACAAAGGAAAAACACAAAAACATTGTTGACTGCAGATTTTACACTTGAGTGAAACATCTCATTGTTCTTTGTGGGACAGATCTGATCTTTCCACAGCTCTCTAAACACAACAAAATATGACAATTTTATATGGCTCTAAAAATATATAACTATAATTTAACTTCAGATTCTTCTGGTTTAAGTATATAACATTAGACTGAGACTGTCAATATGATGTTGTTTCTTCTTTTTAAACCACTGGGAGTGGCTTATATCATATGTCAGAGAGCAGAGTATAATAAATATTCCAAATGAAGCTTCAAAATCATATGTCATATGTTCCTTTTCTGGCCAGTTTCACCCTCCTAAAAAAATGTATCCTGTCTGAATCACTGAAGGGATTTTTTTATACTCAAGGCTTTTTCAAAAAACATGACCTAACAGTATTTGTAAGGGTGAAGTCAACCTTGTGAAATCACAGGCCCCTGTAGCTACCCACATAGAACAAACAAAGCTATCCAGAGTGTTGAACAAACTACTTTAAATGCCATGTAGCTTTCTGAAAACTGTGACGTTGCTGTGGTCCATCTGGCTCCCCACCAGAGAGCGAGCTGGTTGATTAAAGAATACAATTAAAGTTGAATTGGCTCAGTCAGCTCACTTGGGAGGGATTACCAAATACACATATTCATGTTCCTTGCCACACTTATTTCCTGTCTATTTTTTATTAATAGAAATCTCTTTGTCCTTGCCCTGCAACAAAGAAAATTCTCTTTTCTGTTCTTGCATGCATTCCTCGCATAGCAACAAGTTTTTACTGCTGTGTGTGTATGTGTATGTGATGATCATCTTGCACTCTGCTTTAAAAAAACACAACAACAAAAAAACATCTTCTATTGTAATTTATTTTCTTTGTCCTTCTCTGTTAGTACCTGGGACATCCTTTCGCGGTGCTTGGCCTCTAGGCTCTCTTTGGCCTTCTGGAAGTGGGCGTGTTCGTTTTCGTCAGCAGGCGTCTCCAGGTAGTGGTCCACAGCGTCAGGGGAGCTGGGTGTGGCTGTGGGTACTAAATGAAAGAGAAGTAGAGAAAGAAACAGAAGAGGCAGGGAGGTGAAAAAGCTTTCACTGTAGTATCTTATACCTACACACCTTTAGGGGGTCAGGCTGTGTTACCTTAGCATACAAAGACATAACACAAAGCCTGAAATGGGTTAATAGGGTTAGTGTGTGACAGAAAGAGTACAAGATAGTAGCTATAGCTGGAAGCCAGCACACTCCATAAGCAAACAAGTGAATGACTCAGATGACCTGTAGTCCTTTGTAGAAGAGAGACAAAACCCCTCTCTCATTTATATAACTTCATTCAGAGCGTGATGTGGCTCTTGTGCCAAAACACTGACACTGGAATTTAACCTGTGGGCTCTGTAGCACAGACTGAATTGCGGTCAACTTCCCAGCCTCAAATATAAGTGGATCATATTATTATATTGCGTGAAACCTGGATTTAATCAGCGGAAAGTTGATTAGTGTGCTATCAAAAATGGGTTGTGGTGTGTGTGTGTGTGTGTGAATCCACGTGTGAGAGTGTGTTTGCCTGCATGAAGGTCGCACATCATGTGAAATTGGTTATGGCTGATGAGATAAAAAAACAACAGAGAGCTGTGATTCATTTGACCTGAGCCAAGTGTTTTGTTAGGCCCCTGTTCTTTAAATTCTTTTAAAGGGTCAGTTCACTTAAATAAAAATGAAAAACATGTACCTATGCTGGTATCGTATATAGTTTTGGATGTGTTTATTTTGGTTTAGACATGTCTGTGTCTTAGAGTTCCGCATCAATCTTATATAAATTATGTTTGAAAACAACAGCAACATTTCAGAATTAGTGCCCTTGATAATCACACAGGGTCTATTTTTTTGGTGGAAAATAGTTCAAAAGGACAAAGGTTTGTACATTATCTAGACCCACTGGTACATTTCTTGTGGAACAACACTGCCACAAGCTAATTTACCTCCTCTGTAATAGTGTAAAGGAACCTCAGAGACATCAGTTGCAAAGTTACAAAAGAGGTGAATAAATGTATTAATTATATAATCACAGTTTTTTGTATTTGAGTGAACTAACCCTGCGAGTTCACTAGTTCCTTGTCTAAATGGTGTAAAACAGTCCCTGCTGTGTCTGCACTTTACATTTTTCAGAAATCACTGACAGTTTGTTTTTTTTCCTTTCTTCCTGTTTCCTTTGAAATTCTCATTTAGTTTTTTAGTTCCCTATACTACATTTACTCATAAGGTATCTGTCGTCTATTGTTACAGTCTTCTTATGACAAAAAAAAATTTCAGTTTGTTACATGCTTGGGACTACACCTGACACTCACAGTGAACAATCAATGTACTTCTTGCCAAAGAGAAACGAACAAAGCATTTATTATGCAGCTTCTGATGAAAGAGTAAAATAGTGACAACTTTGAACATTTACTGGTTAAGATATCTATTCAGTTTCTCCATTTATTCCACTTAAACTATTCTTTGTTTGCACCGAATAAATATAAAATATGAAGTGCATACTTACAAAAAACAGAACTACCATCTTATAAAATGCCAGGTGCCCTGACAATGAATAACTATTGACCACATGTGTATGTACAGAATGTGTGTGTTGGCACTGATGGGGAAAAAAAAGACACTGCAGCACTGTCTCACCTCCACCGTGTTCAGGGAAGCAGAAATACCATTTGAGCACACACACACACACACACACACACACACACAGTGGATAAAATAAGATCAAAATATAGGGAGACAGATGACTCCATTTTGCTGCAGGGCAGATCATGTGTCTTTTTTTTATTTTGTGTCTGAGACGCACACATATCGAACCATGTCACTCAACTCTACACAACACTTAAATCAGCTTCACAGGCAAACACTTAAGCCACTTTCCACTTGCCATCTATAACACACAACCACCATCTACAATATTTTAAATTCTACGAGTTGATTTTGTGCCTGAACGACCACATCTAGCATCTTTCTAACATAGAGGTGAGAAACGATTGGTTTCTAAGTCTCTGTTATCATGAAATTCAAATGGACGAACATATTAATAAGGTGTGAAAATCATCAAGCAATCATTCTGCTCACAATCAATCACAATGTGATACAGAAGGCAGCTGTACTTCGAGTGTGTAATGATGTGTTGAGTTTTTTTCTCACCTCGATGTTTAGGAAACATTTACCCCTTCTCAAAATTGCAGCAGAACAATTTGACACCTGTTTTAAATGAACTGAATAAATTATCCAGAACGCATTTCCTCATTGATGAGGGATGGAACAATGTAAACAGGTCTTCAGTATGGTAGAGATGTAAAAGATAATGTGCAGTGAGGTGAAGATTACTGCAAAATAATTCCTGCATGGATTATTTTACGACTTGTATTCATGCTGAAATAATATATAAGATGATGCCCGTGAGACAGAGTATACAGGGTTATGTAAAGAAAATCCTAGAGAATGTCATTCAGGCTTTAAAGCAAATTTTCCATAAAATAAACTCTATGTAAATAATCTCTCTTAATGGAGCACGTGGGTTTTGGCACCATACTTATATCAATAGAAATCAATACATTTGACTCTAGTCGATGATCAGAAATAATAAATCTAGCAGTCTCAGACAGAGTTAAGTCCTCAGTGAAGATTTTCTTTGCTAAATAATGAAATCGGCAACTGCTTAAACACTTTAATGACTAAACAGCTTTCAAAACAAAACTAATCCATAGTGGCTTAAAATAAAATGTACTGTAAAACATAAATACGTCACAAAACATCTTATACCTTCCTTACACATTGAACCTAGCAAATGACCAGTGATCAGGTTGGCTTCATAAATCCACAAAGGATTACAGGAAAGGGAAAGTCTGCAAATATATGTATTTGCTTGACATGCGCACGCACACGTGAGGAAAAAAAGAATTGTTAGCCAAGGACTGAAAGAACGACAGAAGAGAAACACACCAAGCAAGAAATATTTGAGCAGCTGTTAATATCTCGTGGCTGGTTCAGATAGACAGCGAGTAAAAGTGAGGAGTTAGAGACAAACTGGAGAAGGCATTTAGACCAGCGAACTGCTAGCTGAGGTTATCTGTTGTCGACAGGACTTACTGACGCTGCTGCAGACTGACAGGCAGTACTCCTCTGACTCAAAGTTATTTCTGTTGCCTCCACAGCCACCGTAGATAAACTGTGCACAGCGGCCCTCCTGTCGGTCAAAGTACCAGCGGGGCAGCATGGCCCGGCATGGACCAGTCTCTGCATTGGTCCAGCACACATCTTGGAGGACAGACAGACGTACGCTTAATCATTCACAAGGCGGTACACTACACCAAAAGACACTCCAGGTCACAATACACCATATAGGCGCATCATGTCTTTGTTGAGGTCGTTGTGAAGCTCTCCGGTGTGTTTACCAATAAAATGTGCCACTTAAATTCAAGGACATGAAGCAGAAGTAAAACACTTTATGTCACATAACAAGGCATCTGAAGAAAGCCATGTTTAAACATTATTATGCTGCTTGGAATTTAATTTAAAATCAATTTAACACCAAAGTGAAGAAATAAAGCCGTAACAACCAATTCTGATCCTAATGGAATGTAACTAATGAAAGCTGTGACATGATAAATGAGCACAATAAGAAAAATGACAGGAGGAAATTAATCGGTGAGAAACATGAGGTTCAATTCTGTTTAGCAAAGCATAGAAAATAGGGAGAAAAACATGTTTTTGTATGAGTGCTAAGAAGTTTTCCACATTAATCTAAATGCATACCTGTCATCTAATTACTGTATTTTAAGATTTCTTTTAATACCTTAAGTTTAGTACATTTTGGGTCAGGTTTCCCGAACCTTCAGATGCCCTGTTAATGAAACCGCAGAAGATGGGATCTACTCCCACACCAGACATGTTACTCACCCCTGACAACTTCTTCCACAGACTCAGTAGTGGTGGTGGTGGTGGTGGTTGTTGTTGTCATGGCAACATTGGTGGCGGGCTCATCGTCATCTTCATTGTCACCGAGCGTGTCGACGATATCATCTTCCTCCTCCTCTTCCTCCACCACCTCTTCGTCCTCCTCTCCGTCACCGTCCTGGTCGTTGTCTAGCGTGTCCTCTTCCTCCTCCTCCTCCTCCTCGTCATCTTCTTCAGCCGCCACTTCCTCCTCCTCCTCTTCCTCGTCCCCCTCTACCACAGATGGCCTGGTTTCCTCTTGCTGCTCCGCTGGCTCTGGCTCTCGCACCATACTGGGAGGGATAGATAGAAAAAGGGGAGATAAAGGGAGACAGATGAAGGTGAGAGGAGAGTAAAGAGACATATGGAGGAAACAAGAGCAATTGGGGGAAGATGACAGCGAAAATGGATGAGGGGGATGAAGAGAAGGACAGAAACCAAAATGCAGTTTTCAAGGAGAGGAATTTTATCATCATGGCGATGTTGAAAATAAAAGTGGCAGTATCTATGATCATCTACAGGCAGTGATGAATTACCCTGCCACTGCCTTGCCCTCATTTATCTGTGTGTGTGTTTTTGTTTTTGTTTGTGCACCTGTTGTCAGAGTAGTCGGTCTCTGCTCCACCCCACCAGACATCGGAATCATCAGCATCCTGCTCTGCGCTGTCGACGTCACGCTCCGCCTCAGCAGGACAGCACACAAACTCCACTCCGCGGAAGCGGTCGATGCCACACGGCAAAAGCATCCCGTAGTCATGGAGATTCATGGTGCGGTCTCCGCAGGACTAACCGGGGATACAGGAAGAAAAAAGAACACAACAGAGAAAGAACACATGAGTACATATTCCAGCATCTCATTAGAGCAGTGTGAGGGTGTATGTACTCACCTCCTTGGCTACAGTGTGCCAGTGCAGGTGGCTCTCACACTGATCCATGCGCTCCTGGTGCAGGAACTTGCACTTGTCAGGAACAAGCAGGGCATCACTCACAAATTCTCCCACTGCAGCAAAACAATATCCATATTTATAATTCATACAGCAGACATCTTCAAACCAGACTTATGACCACAAACACATTTCAACCAGCACTGATAAGCCCAATAAAGCATGACTAACTCCAACTCCTTGGTTTCTATGGCAACTCTTTTGTCTTTGCTTTGCCTGCTGTTAAATTTTAAAAAGGAACATTGCTTTCTAGAAACGCTTTTAAAACAGATACTGTGGATCAGTAATAACATGTAATGATCTTACCCAGGCAGCGGTAGGGCACCACGATGTGCATGTGACTGCGACACTGCTTGCGTCCCTTCTTGCACCAGTTCTGGATGCTTACAGGCTGGTTGGCCTCAACCACATTGGTGATTTGGAGCTCTGGGTACACCTACACAAAGTGGTATTATATATTAAAATTAAGTTATAGAAAGACAATGGTGGCAGAGAGTAGAACAGTTTTTTTCTCGTCACATATGCTCAACGTGTGATAAACACAAAATCATGTATTCTCCCTCTCTGTGTCCTGCACATACCTGCAAATATTTCTAACCAGTTTCTACTCCTACACTGTTTTTCGCATTTTTGCTCATGCAGCATGTATACTTTCTTTTCTTACTGTGGTTTCTTTCATAGTACAATATCCTCCGAACAGGTAATGATGCTGAATCCCAAGTTGCCTCACAGTCTAGAGCTGAAGCTGCACCATCAGTGTATGTGTCCTCAATTTCCCCACAGGGATCAATAAACTAGTTAAATACAGCTGAGCTTGTCTGTAAGGGTCTGTTCCTGGAATGAACTCTCACCTCTGACTCTGAGGACATTTTTGATCTTGCTGTCTTGACAGACTGCTTCTTACTTTTAGGGGAATTTTTGGGAAAACATTTAGTGACCTTTGTTTTCTATAATTTTCTGATCTTCCTACAGTATTACTGCAATGCTCATTGATATCGTTTCTGCTTGGCAGGCTGTGCTGTGTGTCCCTCTATGTTCCTCTCAGCCATGCATGACATCTGCCTCTACACAATAGTCAATGTGTCATCCCTCTCCAAATGCCTTATTCTTTTTAATGACACCTCCTCCTCCATTTTCTCTTACTCTCCCAGTGCAAAGGGAAAAACATTCTCCTTGCTCCTGCTCTTCCTTTCAGCTTTGCATGGACAATTTCTTTGCATGGACAAGTTCCCAAATGTATGGTTTTTATTTTTGATATTTAAAGTTTAAAGCTGGGACCCTAAATTGACTTGAGCCTGTCAGACAGTACATGCTCTACAGAGAAATATTATTATGCACCCTCTTCCTATCAGCATTTCATAATTTTTATCTTGCATAGTGCATGTACACAGTGTTGGTCTAAGCTGCTGGAATATTCCTTAATGCATTAAAAAAAACAAAAAACACTTTGAGTCAGTACAACAGTAAATTTATTGTTATCCAATGTTGTCGCTATTTAGCTTAGAGTCACACTGGCCAGTAAGCAGCTAACCCTAACTGGTCACATGGATTTAAGCAGCTTGTTTACTGAGCAGAGTTTTGGCAACATTATAAAAACACACTTAACAATGAAAAGTAAAGACAACCTAATGCTGCTTTGTGTGAACTCCACTAAAATTCTTTCTCAATAAAGATGCCACACTGCTCCCTGCTCAGTCAGTGTCAGCATAATGGCTGAAATGTAAATTGTCAAACCTAAAACCAGTCTTTATGCTCACTCAAAATAAAATAATCAAGTTTAAGTATCCAATTTCTAATACCATATGTGGTCTATTGAGTGCCATTCCACTGTTGCTAAATTATTTTTGCTATACACACATAAAGTAAAGCTTTATACTTGCTTTAAAGGGTGGATTAATATAATCAACCATCTAACTGATTCTGCAGGGATAAATATAAACATATAAAACTTGAGATGAGCAGCTTCTTTCAGCTCATTCAACAACCCCATACTTTACCTCTTGGCAATATTGCAGGATGCCTTCCTTGGTGCCAATGCAGCTCTTGGTGCCCGAGGGGTCCGGCTCCCACTTGCCGCTCTGAACATTGATGTGCATGTTGAGTTTACCGCAAAACATGGCCACCTGGGGCTCTGCCAAAAGACCCATGGAAACATCTGTAGGCACCTAGAGGTGGGGGGAGGTGAAAAAGAGAGATTTAATGAGATATACAACTTGTATTAAACTCCTTGAGCACTTGCACTGAAAAATGCAAGGTGGATGCAATTAAATTTTATTACACATATAGAGGCGGGCCAGCAGAGGAGAGGAGATTAGCGTGAGAGATGAAAAGTAAGATGAGAGAAGCGAGGGAGAGAGATGAGGGAGGAAGGGAGAGAGAGAGGGGGAAAGAAAAGGATGAAAGCCAACGATGAGGTGTTAGAAAAGGAAGGTAATTTTCTTCTCAAATTCATTTACATTTTAGGCTTGATTTCTGGGTTCTTATAACCGAACTCTTATGTATGGAACTGCTAGAAGCTCCTATTTGCTTTGTTTTTGAATGTGCAAAATGTTGTGCTGAAAAAAAGTTATGGACATCAAGAAAAAAAAAAAAAAAAATCAATAGCTTTGGGGGAATAAATTGTCTCAAACATAAGGCCTGGAGCAATCCAATAGACCCTCTGTTTTCTATGAGGTTTTCACACCCACTCAACTGCCCTGTGCAACACTATTTATGGGAATAGTGTATATCTCTTTGTCCATGCAAAGAGATTTTTTTCAGGGGAGCATGGTGTTTATATAATTATCTTTTGATTTGTTTTTGGTTCATTTCTCTCTGTTAGTGCAGCACACACAGCATAAGAGCAAGCTGTCTGGAGCCAGGGGGAGAGTGTGTGTATGTGTGTGAGCAAACCTGCATGTGGCTGAGAAACTACGCCTTTGGCAAGAATCATTAATTTTTTTGTTAATTTACACTCCTGTGTGTTGATTTGTGTCTGTGTGTGTCTGTCAGCATAAGGACTTTTTGTGCCGAGTTTCTCTTAGGAGAGGAAGAGCAGACAAACCACTGAATATCTGCATTGTACTGGCAAATGAGCTAGAACAAAATGGGAGGGAATATGGGGGAGAAAGAGAAAGAGACTGAGGGAGGCAGGAGAGGGACCGTTGCCATTGTGTGCTCTCTAATCTTGTTAATGGTTTTGAAGGCACTGGCAGGCAAACAAATGTTGTTTTGTGAGATGGATGGCATATTTTTTCTTCCAGACTTGATTCTCTCCAAACAGCCGGGGACATAAGTGCCTCTTCCAATATGAGTATGGCTGGTGGGGGCCATCAATTTGGATTAAATTTAAAGATGAAAACCCAAATCTTTGGATCGATTTAGCTACAGCAGTGGAAAGATAGACTTTAGCTTTCATTATGTTCCACTTATACACTTTGACTGCATTTACACAGCTGGTAGAAGGACGATGGTGCTCTCTGGAGCCGTTAGTTCCTTTACACCTGATTGCACCTACTGACGCCAGGCAAAGCACAGAAGAAAATTTGCCAGGTACACAAACATGATGTGAATGCCGTAAAAATCACCACCTGTGTAATAATACAATACAGTTCTAATGAGCACCTAAACACAGACATTTGTGAGGCTTGTAAAGATCTATTTATGGCCAGGGAGGGCACACAGATTCAGATATTCCTGTTCTCCTGCATTAATTAAAATGCCTGCACCCGCATAATATTTTAAATATTAAGAATGAAGTCTAAAAGTTTAGTTTTTTGAGATTTTAATATAATGTCAAATTGGGAACTTTAACTTTGTTAAGTAAAAAACACTTTTGAAATAAACTTGGAAATAAAAACTGCTAGAATAAAAACAATTGATAAGTAAAAAAAAGGATGAAATACTGTATTTTGTAACACCATTTTAAAATTGTGTGGATTATTTCACAATCTCATAGGTATTTGACACAGTCACTCTGTATTTATTATCATAATTATTCTTTTACCACTAAATGATTCCAGCATATGTGAACTGACATTTATATTTTGTGTGACAAGCAATGAGATGATATAATGACAGAGGTCCTGCACTGGGGTCACGCCTCTGGTTATGGAAGCAAATGATCTACAGCCTGTAAAGTCATAAACAGCTAAATGATAAATCACTCAGTCAGTATAAGACATGTTTATTGTTTAATGTGAGCCGATCAGACTCTAAGTACCATGCAACCATGAGCCTCATATTTCATTGAAATGTAATTAGATTTGCCATTGGTTCTGATTTTGTTACATTTTCCTGATATTTGATTTATCTGCTATCTGCAAAACGTAGCTAGAGTATAGATTGCCACACTAAAGTGTAATGAAGCTTTCCATCTACAAATTTAATCTATGGTAAAATAACCAGACCAGATTTTGAAGCACCAGGTCAAATGACTTACTGGGGACATCTGTATTACTTTAACTCTGAACAAAAGAACAAAACTATCAGATAAAGTGATAAAAGTTTAATAATGTGTTCTTGGAGGTCACTGCGCTCGCTTGGAGATAAAAACACACAGTGGGACACAGTCCACCACTTTTGCCCTCAGTACTCCTTAACACATGGTAACTTAACACTGGTGGCCATCACTCTTGCCACAGAGCCATCTGCACCACACAAGGTTATTTAAGGGTCTGCTGCTTGACTCTCACACTACCATCTGTGTTTGAGCAGTGCTAACAGTCATAGATCAAACCTCAGCCTACATATTAATAGTAAAGCACAAGACAAACACAAGAAAATATGCAAATAATTCATAAAAATATTGTGCGCAAGTGTGCTTAATTAACTTATTTTGTGGGTGCTAGTTTTATTTTGACCTTATCTGCCCACTCTCTGGCCTTTTCCTGTCACTTAATAAATGCGATAAACCAACTTCCTCTCAGCGTGGGGCAGATAGGTAAGCAAATCTGTGCCAAGTGCTAGCTGACATTCAAATTCTTTGTGTCATTCTCTTTTGGCTGGCAAATGATATCCTCACCAATCTCTTTCTCTTTTCCTTCCTGCCTCTCAGCCCCTCAACTGCTATCTCTCCACTGCTCTGTCTTCTGATGATGGAGGAGTAGGAGGAAGAAGAGGGGGCAGGGGGAGCAGCCAAGCCTTTGCTGCAAGCTTATAAATCAGAGTCCTAGGATGATGGCAAAGCAGAAGCAAGAGGAGAAATGGAGACAAAGAACAATAACCACAATGGTAAGAGACGAAGAGAGACTGAAGAACAGATGAACTGGACAATAAGCCTTCAGGGATTGAGCAGAAGGTCAGGCACTTGGTAAAACAGAAAGGTTGACAAAAAGGACCAGACACAGAGATGGAAAATGTGGGATATCAAGGAAGATTAAAAAAAAAAAAATTATTTTGTGTCCAGCCAGAGCTAGTTATGAGAAAAAACAATGTTTGCAATGTTGGTTACTTTCTGAGACACCCTCTGGCTAAACTTTAACACCACTGATTATACTGTGCACAGAAATTATCACTTTTTTGCAGCTTCACTTTTTCTGCCTTTTGTGAATCTTACTGAAAAAGCAAAGATAACAATAAGATAAAAGGAGTTGCTTTGTTTTCTTCTCGCTGTGGTTATGACACTGTGTAGTGAGAAACTAATGGAGTAAAAGAAAGGCAGAGGCACATCATCAGGGTTTCCTCTCTTTCCCCCTAGTCTTTATCTTACCTCGGCTCTGGTTTATGCCAATCTGCCAACTGGTCATTCTGCAGGGAGGGGAAGGGTGCAGTAATCTGTGACTGAGGATTAGGATGGCAGCCTGGTCAGGAGAAATAACCTCCTTTAGGATCAGTCTGGCATGATAGCCATCATCGCAAACGACAGGGAGTGAGCCAGCAGAAAGGAGGCTGATGCTATATGAGAAGCTGAGAAGCCAAAACCCCAGTCATATATTACTTGACACACTACTTCTTCTCCAGCAGAAATTACAAGTGATGCTAATAAAGTGAAATTATTTTCCACTTTTTATTCATCAGACTAGTTGATGAAAGTGAGCTATAGTTTCAGAGCCATGCACGACAACAAGGCATTCAAGAAACCCATTAAAGTTGTAATAAATTCCACAATAAAGAGAACTGCAGCAGAGTTAAAATTCATGACTGTGGTTTTGTGAGCTATTTGCAGCAAACAGGCAGCAATGTGTCCAAAATCAAGTCAGTCACAGACAGCAAACACAGAGACTACTGGGACTGCTGACCTTTATGAAGCAACAAAATGAAGTTGAACATAGCCGGTATTCGAGTTGTTAAAGCAGGGCATGCTGTAGTGGTTTATAGACCATGAAAAGAGTTCAACCTTCCCATAATAAGTTGAGGATGAAATGGAATTCAGCTTCAGACAGAAAAAACTCACAAACAGAAAAAAAACAACTATCTAATAATGTAATGCAATAAAAATTGTACTACTACAGCTACTGAGGTGAGATTATTTCCTACTGCAATTTGACAAAGTGGTTTGCTACACCAAGTAGGTTTATGAGTAGGATGAACCATCCACGTCTGTGTGGGTGATTTTGTTTATATCACAGCTCCCATCTCAGACAGGTGACCTATTTCTATAGACGCAAATCACATCCTAGCAAATGTTAAACACGTATCAGCATGTGCCTGACTGACGTGCTGAAGAAAAATAACCATATACAACCTGAAATTCCAGTCTTGTCAGACTTCACTGTACCAATATTCTCAAACACTACGTCAGAGAGTGCAATACAATAATAAATGATACTAGTTGTAAAAATGAAAAATTTAACTAGTATTTACAAGACAGACAGAAAACACAAACTAGGTGCTACTATCTGTCTCAGTTTTCAGAGGAACTAACACTGTATTGATCTGCTACCAAAGACATAAGTCTTCTTTGCCTTTATGTACATTGTCTCACCATATCAGTCTTAGTGTGTAAAGGCACTTGCATAAATGTACTACTTTGTGTTAGTGAATGGCTGCTTCATTCACAGATGGGCTCAGTGCTAAAAAGCAGAAAGTGTTTATTACCCATTACATGTAAATAGGGTGTTGTCAGAAAAAGAAATATTGCATCACATGCATATAAAGTGCAAATAAATCTATTCTCTCTCTCTCTCTCTCTCTTATACACACACATACGAAAATTAAGTATAATCTCACTCACACAGAGGCTGAGAAACACTTTAATGTATTCCAGTGCACTGAAAACGTGCACACACACACACACACACACACACAATCTTTGAAATGTGCCCGTGGGCACTGGTCCTGTGGTGCTATTAATTGTACAGTTTTATCTGAGTGGCCCAGGCCTGCCATGGGGAGATGGGTGAAGGTGGTGGTGGGAGGGGGTGAGGGAGGAGGGTGACTGAGATCAGCTCTCATCCCCAGGGGAGACTCCCTGGAGATTAAGATGTGTCGCAAATGCCCCACAAACACACACACACACACACACACACACACACACACACACACACACACACACACACACACACAGCAGAGCCTCTTGAGGCACTAGATTAGCTGTAACACAGGTACCCACACAGTGACTTTC